>VXBB01020322.1:69975-94663 GCA_013399915.1 Illadopsis cleaveri | reverse complement strand
CCCCCCTCGGCGGTGCCCCCCCCGCCCGCCCCCGGCCCGGCGCTCCATCCCCAGCCCCTTCCCCGGGTGCTGCCCGGCCCTTCCCGAGCTCTCTGTGCCCGCAGGAGGAGCCGAGCGCCGGGGCCGCGATCCGCCGGGAGCCGCTGCCCGGGGACACGGAGGCGGCGCTGGAGG
Organism: Illadopsis cleaveri; assembly: GCA_013399915.1. Classification (NCBI taxonomy): domain Eukaryota; kingdom Metazoa; phylum Chordata; class Aves; order Passeriformes; family Timaliidae; genus Illadopsis; species Illadopsis cleaveri. Next base: position 94,489 of record VXBB01020322.1, on the reverse strand, counting down.
AGCGGCTGCGGGAGGCCGAGCTCCGCGCCTTCCCCCCGGCCCTGCAGCTCGTGGCCAGCGGGGCCGTGTGGCTCCGGGCCCATGGAAGAACCTGCTGGAGGAGGGAGAGCCAAAGGCTGAGCCCACAGGAGGAGCAGGGACACGGGGTGTCCTCGGCGGAGCCTCAGGAACACGAGGGGCTGTGGGCAGGTCCTTGAGGGGCTCTGCTCATGTGCCCTCCTCTTCCCTTCTCCTCCGTGTGCTTCTCTTGGATGTCTCAGTATCCCAAGTTTCCATTCCCAGCCTTTTCCCTGAGCTCACAGCTTTCGTTAGAGCCCCTTGGAAAATCCATGGTGGGAGCCAGGCTGGCTCTTCAGGTTTGGAATTCCTTTGTTCTGTTTTTAAACCTGTAAAGGAGAAAATGTGTTAGGTGGACGGGACTCGAGCTGTCAAACTGATCTGATGCCTCCAAGGGGAATTCATCCTTACAAGGGATCCATTTCAGTGGCAGAGCAGCAGGAACTTCCCAGAGTAACCCAGACAGGATCTGCTGCTGCAAGAGTGGGACAACAAAGTCATGGAGCTGCTGGAGAGATCCAGAGGAGCCACAGGGCTGCTGCACAGCTGGAGCCCCTCTGCAGCCAGGCTGGGAGAGCTGGGGGTGCTCACCTGGAGAGGAGAAGCTCCAGGGAGAGCTCAGAGCCCCTGGCAGGGCCTAAAGGGGCTCCAGGAGAGCTGCAGAGGGACTGGGGACAAGGGCTGCAGGGACAGGACCCAGGGAATGGCTTCCCAGTGCCAGAGGGCAGGGCTGGATGGGATGTGGGGCAGGAATTGTTCCCTGGCAGGGTGGGCAGGCCCTGGCACAGGGTGCCCAGAGCAGCTGTGGCTGCCCCTGGATCCCTGGCAGTGCCCAAGGCCAGGTTGGACATTGGGGACAGTGGGAGGTGTCCCTGCCATGGCAGGGGTGGCCCTGGACAGGCTTTAATGTCCCTCCCAATCCAAACCTTGTGTGACTCTGTGAAGTCCCATTTCACATCAGCCTCACATGGCAAAATCTCAGAGTCTGGATGAAGGTGCTTGTGATGAAGGTGGGTATTGGATTTGGGACAGATCTCCCTCTGTGGTCTCTCTGGCAGTGATCCAGCTGGTCTGATCAATAATGTGATATTGATTCCCTGCACAGGCAGTGATCTCACCCCTCCAAGTCTTTATCTCCTCTGCCTTCCCTGGCTGGAGCTGTGTGACCTCCCTGCTCACCCACAGCCCCCACACCATGTACAGCCCCTTCCCTTCTCCCCCTGAAGCCCTGGGGAATAAATTCCAAGGAAATAGTTGTAGATTGAATATTTTTAATTTTTTTAAAACTTTATTAGGCTTTATTTCAAATCCCAAAGGAGATGATTATGCCAACATGGGAGTACCGTCAGAACATCAGAGCCCAGAATAAAATCAGCTTTTGCTGTGTTAAAGGGGAGTTCTAAACCACTTCATCTGCTTTGTGTGTGAAAAACCTGATCCTTTCAGTAAGAACACTAAAATGGTTTCATAACTATACAATAATATTACAAGAAAATCACAAGTGTTGAGCTGCACAAAACTCCCAATTGTTTTCCAAATGTTCGTGATTCCTGGGTGTCCCTCAGTGTTATTCCAGGTGAAAACACTGGTCCAAGAATAAAGGCACTTCAGAATTCCTGAGGAATGTTTCATAGACCAAGCACATGTTTTGTGTCAGGTCTTTTTGTTCATGTAAAAAAATAAAAATCCAAATCTGAGGGGAATTAGTGGGAACTTACATGAGAATGCTGAGGAAAAAAGGGGCAGCAGACACTGAATCCTGCTGACATCTGATGGACAGCAGGTTCAGGTTTGGAAATGACAGGATGTGTCAAGGGTCTGGGCTGGACAAGATCCACCACCATCAAACCAGGAAGCAAATGGAGAAAAATCCAATAACTGGTGTTTTGGGAGGCCTGTTTTTCCTGGTCTGATGAGGTTTTTAGAGTGGGGGTTTCTGTCTTTGTCTCTTCCATTGTAGTTTCCCTCAGCAACACTTCCCAGCACAAGGAGGGTTTCCCATTAGGGAACAGCCCTGATGGCCTCACGTGCCCCCCAGGGCTGCTCAGATCCCCCTGGCTGGATTTGAGTTGTTGGGAAACCGATGGAGAACCAACAGTTGGCCGAGGAAGCGATTAAAATCAGGAAGCACTTACAGAACCCACAGCTGCACCCTCTGGGAACGGCCCCGAAATTCCCACTGGTGGCTTCCCTGGGATTTGAACCTTTAACCCTGCTGAGGCAGATGAAGGGCAGAGCCCCAGCCCAGGCCAGCGAGGAGCCCCAGCTCTATTTCCAGTAGATCTTCCCCGCCTCGCCCACGCGCACGGCGCCGCTGGCCACCAGCTGCAGCGCGGCGGGGAAGGCGCGGTGCTCGGCCTCCTTCACCCGCTCGGCCAGCGACGCCTCCGTGTCCCCCAGCTTCACTGGCACGGCCTCCTGGAAGATGATGGCCCCGGCATCCACCTCCTCCTGCAACACCGACAGCCTCACGTCACGGGGGTGGAGCCCTTTTATTGCTAAATTGTGTTTGCTGAATTTAGCGGAGCGGTTTGAGGGTTTGTTAGAACTCTGCTGTGAGATGGGATTAGGAGAATTTAATAGAGTGGTCTGAGGTTTTGTTAGAACTCTGCTGTGAGATGGGATTAGGAGAATTTAATAGAGTGGTCTGAGGTTTTGTTAGAACTCTGCTGTGAGATGGGATTAGGAGAATTTAATAGAGTGGTCTGAGGTTTTGTTAGAACTCTGCTGTGAGATGGGATTAGGAGAATTTAATAGAGTGGTCTGAGGTTTTGTTAGAACTCTGCTGTGAGATGGGATCAGGAGAATTCAGTGGNATTCAGTGGAGTGGTTTGAGTGTTTGATGGGACTCTGTTGTGAGATGGGATCAGGAGAATTCAGTGGAGTGGTTTGAGGGTTTGTTGGAACTTTGCTGTGAGATAGGATTAGGAGAATTTAATAGAGTGGTCTGAGGTTTTGTTAGAACTCTGCTGTGAGATGGGATTCGGAGAACTTAGTAGAGTGCTTTGAGTGTTTGTTAAAACTCCATGTGAGATGGGATTAGGAGAATTTAATAGAGTGGTCTGAGGTTTTGTTAGAACTCTGCTGTGAGATGGGATCAGGAGAATTCAGTGGAGTGGTTTGAGTGTTTGTTAGAACTCTGTTGTGAGATGGGATCAGGAGAATTCAGTGGAGTGGTTTGAGTGTGGGTGCTGACACCCTGGTCAGGGAGAAAATCCCAGGCAGCAGCAGCAGCAGAGCCTGTGGGAACTCAGTACTTTCCCACACTGGCCTGTGATTGTGAGGAGGAATCAAAAACAATCCCTGGAAGGTGAAAGACCCTTAGCAGGTGCTGTTTTTTCTAACTTGTTGTTTAGTTGTAAGAAAGGGTGGAGAGGTGTTGTTCCAAATGACCAATAATATTCATTGTACTGAAACACTGTATAAAGGATGTATAACACTGTATAAGGATATGCCCCTCAATAAACTTTCACTATAATGCAAGAAACTGGAGTTTTTATGTATTGTTATTTGAGCTGTCCCAAATCATAACAATGGTTTGAGTGTTTATTAGAACTCTGTTGTGAGATAGGATTAGGAGAATTTAGTGGAGTGGTTTGAGTGTTTATTAGAACTCTGTTGTGAGATGGGATTAGGAGAAAAGTAAAGTAGGTTTAGATTTTAAAGGGTGTAAAGATAGATTTATTAACGTATATTAAAAAAAAAGAATGAATAAATGAAACTTTCAAAATACTCCTCCTCTCCCCCAAGTGTTCAATTTATTACTTACGACATAAAGAGATAAAACTTGTTATTGTTAGTTAGTTTGACTATTTAAAAATAATTTTTCATTAATTGTTAGGGAGAGGAGTTTTTATTAGAATTCGTATGGAAACACTGTTAGTCTTTCTTTAGTGGCTATATTAGCTGTCAATTTTAAAACTAGTCACTAATTGGTTTAGCTATATAACTCCTTGGAAAATCACTTCCCCATATCAATATTCCACAGGGGGGCAGAGGAGGGAAGGGCCCTGGGATTACCCTGTGCCTCAGGGATCTGTGGGGTGGCATTACAGGGAACTGGGATTTGGGCTGCTGGGAGCAGGGAGAGCAGGTGCTGAGTCTGAGTGTGGCCTGGGAAGGGTTCAGAGGGGAACAGGAGGGAGGCAGAAAATGAGGGAGCAACAGTTCTGTTCCAGAAAACCCCATCAGCCAGGGATAGGAGGGGCTGGGCTGGGCAGGACAAGGACATTCAGTCCAGAGGGGAAATGTCCCTGCACAGAGCAAGGACAGGGATCCAGCAGATCTTCCCTGGAACATTGCTGGGGCAGATCCCTGCTGGGCAGGGGGTGTTTCTCAGGAGCTGCCACACAGAGAAACCCTAAGTCATGGCAGAGAGAAGAATGCACTTTTCCCTTCTATGTGGGAAAATGATTCCACTCTCTTTTTCCAAGAGAAAGCAAAAATCCTGAGACAGATTCCAGCAGCAGAGGGAGAGGAGAGCCAGAGGAGAGATCTTTGAACCCTGAGAAGTGACCAAAAGGGAACCAGTGATCCCTGGCCAGAAAAACTGTGGCTCTGAAGCTGAGATCTCTGCCCTTGCTTTACTTAGGGTCTGACCAGCATAAATTGTCAAGTTTTTCTCTGTTCTTTCAAACATCAGATCACTCCTTAACAAATCCTGTGCCATTTTCAGTGGGGTTTTTGTTTTTTTTTTTTGCTTGTTTGTTTCTATTTTTCCTTTTTCTTGAAAGCAAGAAAACAAGGCAGATTGTAGGATAAAGTCCAGGAAATTGGGACCATGTTTAACAAAGCCTTTGGCTTAGCTAAGGCCTTACATTAACTATTCTCCCACTCCAGTGGGTGGAAGGCAGCAGTGGGATGCTTAGGGAAGAAATTCCCTTAGGGAAAGCTTAAACTCCTGGACAGATTGTTCATTTCCATTCCTCCTCCAGAGTCAGCAAACTAAAGCACTGTGTGGTCACAATAAAAAAATCTCCATCATCTCTAGGTACAGAGCTCTGAACACAGAGGGCAGGTGATCAAACACAAGGGTTTAGGGTGTTCCCAGCAGGCTCTGAGGTAAAAATGTTCAAAACTGAAGGATTACAGAGAGCCAGGGAGGTGCAAATGTTCAAAGGGGAGGATGGCAGAGTTGCAGGAGGGGCAGGAGGTACTCACAGCCACGAAGTGCACGGTGCAGCCCGTGACCCTGACCCCGGCCTGCAGCACCAGCCTGTGCGCGTTGGCTCCCTTGAAGGACGGCAGCAGGGACGGGTGGATGTTCAGGATTTTCCCTGGGAAAGCAGAGCTGGGGTTATTGCCTCTTAGCACTGACCAGGCTGTTCAAAGGGCCATAACCAACAGAGGAACAAAACCAGCTGTGAATAGGATTTTTCACAAGTTTTGAAGACACCAGCAGCCAGCCCCAAGTGCTGCAGTGTCTGAAATACCAGAGAGTGCATTCACAATTAATGGCTAAACACATTTGTCCAGGGATTGATAATGACTAATTGGCTGATGTAGCTGTCCCTTCCCTCAGCACCTTGTCCTTCTTTCATCACAAAATCATTTAGGCTGGACAAGCCCTCCCAGCCCAGGGAGTCCCAGCTGTGCCCACCTTGTCCCCAGCCCAGAGCACTGAGTGCCACCTCCAGGTGCCACCTCCAGGGATGGGCACTCCAAAGCTCCCTGGGCAGCCCCTGCCAAGGCCTGAGCACCCTTTCCATGGGGAAATTCCTGCTGCTGTCCAAGCTGAGCCTCCCCTGGCCCAGCCTGAGGCCCTTCCCTCTCCTCCTGTCCCTGTTCCCTGGGAGCACAGCCCGACCCCCCCGGCTGTCCCCTGCTGGCAGGGACTTGTGCAGAGCCACAAGGTCCCCCCTGAGCCTCCTTTTCTCCAGGGTTTCTATTACCATTATTTTATTTATTTAATTCTTTCTGTTATTTCCATTTTACTCTTCTCTCTTCCTGGCAACAAATGTTTTCTAAGAAATCAAAGACTACCAGACCTGTGCTTGCCCTTGGCTTCCATCAGCCCCTGCACAAGTGCACTGCCTTTCCCTCTCAACCTTTTCCTTACAAGATGGGAAGAGTCCCATTTCACAGAGCCCTAGGATGGGCTGGGTTGGAAGGGAACCTTGAAGATCGTGGTGTTTAATCTGGTGCTCTCTCTCATTTTCCTGGTGACAACCTCTGAATGGCCTTTGTGCACATGCAGAGCCCCCCCAGCTGTGCTCACCTTCCCATTTCTTGACGAAAGGGCCCGAGAGGATGCGCATGAACCCAGCCAGGCAGATCAGCTCCACAGAAAACTCCTCCAGGACTTTGTCCACGGCGCTGTCGAACTCTGTGCGGCTCGGGTACCTCGTGTGCTCCACCACCTGGGGCAGCCCAAAGCACAAGGATATGGATGTGGTTGGAATTCCAGCAGGAGAAACAGCTCCTTAATGCACAGCTGACAGACAGAGAGGAGTCTGTGCTCCTTCTCACACAGTGAGATCATTGGAACAAACAAGTTTGGCTTGGTAAGCCCTTGGCTCTCGGTCCAGCACTTGGACACCAGGGAACAGCCCACGAATGCAGGGCTTTAACCCATCCTGAAGTCTTCCAAAGATTTCACCCATTTCGAGGCCTCCGACAGTCATAAGCAGTTGAAACTTGGGAAAAACTATACCATAAAAGCTTGAAAAAATGGCAGATCACAAACTACTAAACCAGCCCCTAATCCATAATCATGGAATCCCAGAACGCCAGACTGGTTTGGGTGGGGAGGGACCTCAAAGCTCATCCAGTGCCACCCCTGCCATGGCAGGGACACCTCCCACTGTCCCAGGCTGCTCCAAGCCCCAATGTCCAACCTGGCCTTGGGCACTGCCAGGGATCCAGGGGCAGCCACAGCTGCTCTGGGCACCCTGTGCCAGGGCCTGCCCACCCTGCCAGGGAACAATTCCTGCCCCACATCCCATCCAGCCCTGCCCTCTGGCACTGGGAAGCCATTCCCTGTGTCCTGTCCCTGCAGGCCTTGTCCCCAGTCCCTCTGCAGCTCTCCTGGAGCCCCTTCAGGCCCTGGAACTTTCCCTTCTCCAGGTGAGCTCCCCCAGCTCTCCCCACCTGAGTTATTTGTTTTCCATCCAGGGTATATCCCTTAATTTAAGCAGGAAGAAGGCAGCACTACCTAACTTAGAGCATCCAGTCTGAAATAAAAGCACCTGTTAATGGCCACCAGAGTCACCAGGTGGTTTGGGAAAAGCCAGGGCTGCTCAGGTGACAGGGACAGCAGGCACTGGGAACAGAGCCCAGCCCAGCCCTGGGCTGAACCACCCTCTGCCCCTGTGCCTGTTCTACCTCTCCCTCCACAGCTGAAACCCCAGGACCATCAGCTCTCCCACACTGTTTTTTCCCCTGATAAAAACCTTGGGGTTGGAACTGGGTGGGCTTTAAGGTCCTTTCCCAGCCAAGGCAGTCTGTGCCTGTGGTTCTCTGTTTGCTCTTCACACCACAATTCCCTGGTGCCCTTTGTGTCCTCCCAAGGAGGAGCTGGAGCACCAGGATAGATCACCAGCACTATTAAAGAAGCAGAACTTTGGGGCCCAATTTCCCTGTGTCTGTATTCAGCAGTGACAAGGGACTGTAAAAGGTTTCTAAGTGACAACAGCATCATTTCAGGTCTGCAACACAAAGGCAAGGCACACAAAATCCATGGAAGCTCAGGGAGCACTTGGAATGATTCCTGGAGAGCCTGAGGCAATATCCAGGGAGTCAGTGGAAGGTCCCATGAGTGTGACCTCTCTATTCCTTTCAAATGAACCACCAGGTCAATTTAAAATTAAATTCAGATAAAATAGGTTGGTACTTCAGTGTCAATGCCCTACAGTCAAACAACTGACAAAGTTTAAGCTGTAACTGAAAGTTTTGTGCTGGTCCCCAAAGCATCAGGAATCCTGGCAGAGAAGGAGAAAAGGAAGGATTTTCCTGTCAGGTACTTTGCCCCTGGGCACAAGTTCACAACAGACCAAAACAGAAAACACCAAGGCTCCCTATCAGCCAATGTGTTACCCCATAAAACTCGTTAGCACCTTCCTGCTGGAGTCCCAGCTAATGGTGGCTAATTACAAAAAGGAAATGCTCACCCTTGTAGGAATCCCAGCTCTCTCAGCTTTCCTCAGCCCCTCCACACCAGGTTTGTTGGAGATAACCAGAACTATCTGTGCATAGCTGGTGTCTTTCTTTGTGCTGTTGATGAGGGCTTCCAGGTTTGTGCCTGGAGGAGAGAAATACACTCATGGATACTGAGAATAAATAGAGGGAACAGCTGGAAGAGGCTTTAAATAAGCAGCACTGTGGGGGAGACCAAACCAAACAGCTCTGATGAAACATTAATCCTTTTTTAATTGATCTTGCTGGGAGCTGATTCAGACAGCTGAAGGCCTTTCCTGGCAGCTGCACTTGGAAATTGTAATTTATAGCACTGGATTGATGGTCTTAGTAATTGGGAATACTGGAAATAGTTGGAGTGCCTATGTGGAAAGAAGAAATTCTGATCTATCTGTGAAATGCTGCTGCTGTTCCCACAGGGCACCAGAGTGGGAGCCTGAATCTGGACATGTGCAGAGGTTTGGAGATAAACTGAACACCGATGCAATTCACAGTTTGCAGCAGAGGTTTGTGACTGACATCAATCCAAGCACAAAAATCTCTCCTGCCTGCTAGAAGCTTATCAGGGTGCCCATGAAGAACTGCAGGGATTCTAAATCCAAGCTGAGGTTCCCTTCTCCACAGCCTGGTTTCCACAGCAGCAAAGAGCAGAACTCTCACCTGTTCCAGAGATGAGGACAGCGACCTTCACTTTGCCCGCCTGGATCTTGCCCTGGATGTGGCTGTGCACACACAGGGACCTGTTTGCCTGCAGGGCCCGATGGAGATTGAGGACTTTAACGTTGTCAGAGCCTGAGCAGGTACAAGGAAAAACCCAAAAACCAGCAAAACAAAGTGTCAGTAAAGGGAGAAACAGAGAGAGGAGAAAAGCACCCATGGAAGAGATGAATGAACTGAACTGTCAGTTCAATACCCCCACAAAAAACTCATGGAGGTGCCAGTGAAGAGGTTTTCACCTCATGAAGATTGAGAAACAAGGCAATTTCCCTCTGCATTTTCTTTCTGAGTGTTTTCCCCCCAGAGGAAATCCAGCTGCAATAACCTTTTTGTAGGGACACCACTTTGCCGATGATCCAGGCGGTCTCGTGTCCCTGGATGTCCCTGAGGACCTGCTGGGCCATCTCCTTCTGAACCACCAGCACTGCTCCAACCCCACAGTTGAAGGTCCGAGCCATCTCCTCCTCAGAGAGGTTCCCTTCCTTGTGGAGCCAGCAAAAGATTTCAGGGATCTTCCAGGTGAGAGCATCTGAAGAGAATTGAAAGTGCAGATCAAGAGTGGAAACTGCTACCAATGGACTACAATTATTGGGGTATTAAGAGGCAAAATCTGTCACAAAAATCCCCCACTGCCCCAGTTCCAACCAGGTGAGGATGATTTACAGCAGCATAAAAATGCTCCTGGACAAGGCACTGGAAAGGAATTCCAAGGACAGGAAAATTTTTTTCTTGTCATGTTCTCTTTTAAAATGGTTCTATCCCAATTTCTACAGATTCATGGAATCACAGATTGGTTTGGATTGGGAGGGATGTCAAAGCCCATCCAGTGCCACCCCTGCCAGGGCAGGGACACCTCCCACTGTCCCAGGCTGCTCCAAGCCCCAGTGTCCAACCTGGCCTTGGGCACTGCCAGGGATCCAGGGGCAGCCACAGCTGCTCTGGGCACCCTGTGCCAGGGCCTGCCCACCCTGCCAGGGAACAATTCCTGCCCCAGATCCCATCCAGCCCTGCCCTCTGGCACTGGGAAGCCATTCCCTGGGTCCTGTCCCTGCAGCCCTTGTCCCCAGTCCCTCTGCAGCTCTCCTGGAGCCCCTTTAGGCCCTGCCAGGGGCTCTGAGCTCTCTCTGGAGCTTCTCCTCTCCAGGCATGACATTCCCAGCTCTCCCAGCCTGGTTCCAGAGCTGAGGTGCATATACACATAAATATTTATCAGTGGACAAGTGGAAAATGATTTATGTGCAGTTCTTGAGTTCAGAATTCACTATTAATTCCTTATTTTATTGTACAACCCCATGAGCTCTCACAAGCTGTGCCAGTCATTTCCCTTTCCATGCCTCACCTCCCCCAGCAGTGAAATCCCTTTCCAGCACACCTCAGGAGAGGATGCTGAGGATTAATGAAGTCAAAGAGCCGGAGCTGTCCCTGAGCTCACAATCACCTCTGAATGCTAATTGAAAACTTCACCACTATCATTTAATTAGCAATAATTATGCAGAGAATTGCAAATGGTGACAGCTGATTTGGGATTGCTGGCAAGGTTGTTTTCTTTTTGCAAGTGTCCTAAGAAATCCAATCCCAAACAGCACCAGAGGAGGGAATTCAATGGGGAGCAGTCTTTTCACCACAAAGAGTTCTGACTGGCTCTGGTTCAGGTACAAGGAAAAACTCAAACAGTTCTACACAGACAAGTCCAACACCTACAGCACAAATCAGCTGGTGTGGCCCCCTGTCCACAGGCTTCTACAGCAATCCACATTAATGTGAGGATTTTTCCACAGCTTTCCTTCTCTCTCACCTAAAATGACACCACAGGAGTCTGGGAGAACTCTGGGAATGTTTTCCAGCAGGCCCCCTCCAGTGATGTGGGCGTAGGCTTTGACGTGGCCCGAGCGCAGCACGGGCAGCAGAGTCTTGCTGTAGAGTTTGGTTGGGGTTAACAGGAGCTCTCCTGCCCAGGGGAGAGGGAAAAAGCACAGAGAGGAATTGCCAATCAATATAAAATCAGGGAAATCTCAAAAGAGCAATTTGGATAGTAATGAGCATTGCACTAGAGAGAAACACAAANCATTTCTTTCCACCCTGGCAGGGACACCTTCCACTAATCCCAGGCTGCTCCAAGCCCCAGTGTCCAACCTGGCCTTGGGCACTGCCAGGGATCCAGGGGCAGCCACAGCTGCTCTGGGCAAAATCCTGCCTTTTGCTCTTCTCTTCCCACTTTTCACTCCCTGCCCTGGGCTCCAGATTTTCTCAGTCCTGGGGTTTCAGCTGTATTTAATAACAACTGGGTCAAATGGAGGATGGAGAAGCCAAGAGAAAATGGGAAGAAGTGCTTGACCATCCCACACTTAAATCCACATTTAATTGTGCAAAATCAGGCAGGAGATGAGCCTTCACACCCTCACTATCAGTAGGGCAAGGAGTTAAATTTGTTGAGCTGAAGGTTCAGAACAGCCTGTAGAGTTTGAAAGTCTTGAACTGGAAATAAAATCTTGACATTTTGGTGGTTTCATCACCAGGTCTCACCTAACACAGACCTTGCTGCAGCATGAATGGGGTGATTCTATTTGATAAATGCAGAGAACACCTTAAAACAAACATAAAGCTGACCAGCAGTTCATGCAGGAAAAAAGTAAACCAGGGTATAAAGAACCTCTTGTTCACAGCTTATAAACAGCCCCAAAATGACACCCACTGAGAAAGGATTTGTGTTCCTAACTTCCCTTAAAAATTGGAAAAAAAGGACAGAACTTTTCCCCAACATCCAACCAAAATCTGTACCTAAATCTAATCTAAATTCAACCTAAATTTTTCAATTACTGTCTCCTCCCACTGTGATTAAGTTCCCTGAAAGCAAAGACACGAAACACTTTGCTTTTTTACCCCTCCCAGATTCTTCCACAGAGTAGGAAATCAACTACACTAAAACCAACCAGAAGACTTTGCAGAAGATTTTTTTTAGATCCCCCTGAGAAGTGTTCCTACCCAAAAGAGCACATCCAGCTTTCCTGCAAGCCTCAGCAATTCCTGCAATGACGCCCTGAGCCACTTCCACGTCGAGTTTGCCGCAGGCAAAATAGTCCAGGAAGAAGAGGGGCTCAGCCCCCTGGGCCAGGATGTCATTGACACACATGGCCACCAGGTCCTGCCCGATGGTGTCGTGTTTCTGGCACTCCTGTGCAATCTGCAAGACACAGAGAGAACCCTGGCATCAGCTCTGGGCCCCTGGAACACCAGCCAGGGACTGAAATCACCAGCAGAGTCTGCAAGCAATGGACCAAAACCCCTCCAGGTGTTCTTTGAGGAGCAGCTTTGTTTATTATCATCTCCTCACTCTCTTCAGGAATTATTCCTGTCTCCACTGGCAAATCCAAAAAGCACTAGAAGGAAACTGCTGCAAAAGGCTTTCCTTGCAGCCCAAACACAACAGCAAACCTGGGATTAAATGTTTTTCCCCATCCAGTAATCTTTTTTGAGGGGGAGATGCTGTCTTTGTGAAACAAGATTCCTGATTGTATTCTTAGTATTTAAAACCCAGTTATTTTAGGCATCATATCAACTTCTGGCTATTTACAGGTATTTAATTCTTTTGCCTGAAGAAGAGCAATTTCAGTTTCCATCCCTTTTTTAGAAAGACCAATAGGTATTTTTACAAGACAACTGCTATTTGCTGATCAAACATCTTCCCTTCTGTGCTGTTTTTCCTTCTTTGGGATGGATTTCCACCTTACCTTGAGTTTTGTGCCGACGCCATCGGTTCCAGACACCAGGATGGCATCTCTGTAACCAGCTGCTTTCAGGTCAAAGAGCCCAGCAAACCCTCCCAGCTCTGCATTGCAGCCTGCCAGCCAGGAAACAGGAGAAAGAGAAACAGCCCAGCTTTACTTCCAGGGGCTTCTCCAGCATCTCCACCACAAATTCTCTCTAAGGTTTGTCAACACAACTTTGCTTTGTCACCAGGAAACTTTTCTCTGCCATTTAGGACCTCTTCACTGAGGAGCTCCTAATCTGCTTAGGTTGGCTTTGTCTTTTTAATTCATCATTAGTCTAAGCCTAAAAATCTCCAGCTTGGTGACTGAACAGTCAATAATTCCTGTGACTGCCAGATTTCCCCCTTGCTGCACTGAGTGTTTCTCTGAAACACAGGAGGAATTGTGGTAAGATTGTTGTACTGGTGTGAGAATATCTATATTTTTCCCTCTATGTATATCTGACTTCATTAGAAGGTTCTCAGTTAATTTGAAATAAAAGGCCTATTTCACAAGTGAATATTTTAAATCTGTCTGAAGAATTACAAGGACTTGCTAGAGCAAGATGTGCCTGAACCCCAAAAACAAGGATGAATCAATGCTGACTTAACAAAGAAAAAGGTGTGTGTTCCACATCTATCTCAAGAATTCTACATCTCATAACCTTTCTAAACATTCATCCCCCAAATGATAGACTTCACTGGGCAAGAAATAATAATTCATGGAATCAAGCTCAGTACTGAATGGTGGGATTTTTGCTTGCATTTGTCCTTATACAGTGCTGAATTGTGCTCTCTAACACTCCTGGCATTCAGGAGATGGAGTTTAGAGCCATTTGGGGATTAAAAGCTGTGCATTTGGAATAAAATCACAGGCATTTTCTTACCACAAATTTTCCTGTGTCATCTAGAAACAGGCAGGACACATAAATATGAGCTTTAATCAAGATCAAGATCAACTGATAAACCTCACTGCCAGGAAGTGACCAAAGCAGGAGCAGAAGGTTCTTGTCTTACCTGACCTTGACGTGGCTGCAGCAAAGGGTTTGATCTTCTGCACTAAAGTGTTCCCTGCTTCAATGTCCACCCCACTGTTCTTGTAAGTCAAGCCTCTGGAAGAGTGGGGAAAAATGGGATGGCAGCTGATTACTGAATGTGTTTTCAAATAATATTTACTTCTGTACATCCCTCAGAGTGCAGAATCCCATCCTGCTGTCTGCGGAGGGGCTGCCAGGAGCAGTACGTGGATAACTCCAAAGTTTTGAAGATGATATCAGAGCAGTGGGATCATACAGTCAAATCCCAAAATAAAACCAACAACCAAGCTCCTGACAACAAGGTAAAATAGGCAGCATAGACCTGATTTTGCAAGGTTTGAATCCCTGGTCCTGACACAGACTCCCAGAATCCCTGAGGCTGGAAAAACCCTCCCAGCCCCAGCTGTGCCCACCTTGTCCCCAGCCCAGACCACTGAGTGCCACCTCCAGGCCTTGAGGTGTCAGTGGGGAAGCTCCAAACCAAAACCAAACCAAGCACAAAAGTGCAAACCTGGATCAGAGCAGAGCTAAGCTCAAGTCACTTTTCCACCCACAAGTTTCAGGTGAATCAATAACCCCCAGGATGCTTCCAGAGTTTTACAGCTGTATCTTAAATGCCTCTCCTTATCACTGGAATTATCCCATCACAGAAGCAGCCACGCCTCTTCCTTACTTCAGTGGGCTTTCTGTTAAAGAATAGATTTTATATTTCCTTAAAAAGACCCAGGCTCCTAAGGTGGGGCTCAGGAATCTAGGAGATGTCTGTAAGCTCTGGGTGGGGTTTGTGTAAGATCAACACACTGGTACAAACTGGTGTCACCTGTGTGTCCCCACAGCTCCCTGGGGACACGAAGCACCAGCTCATATTTACAGAAGGACCTTTTCATTTTGGGGACAGGGACTTTAATGACTTTTCACCCCAGCAAACACAGCTCATGCCAATTAAGCAGTTGTTATTCCCAGGCTGCCAGTGGCATGAACCAGGTGCATCCCTATTTTAGATCCATCCCTGTTTTCTCTCTCCTATTCATGGGAATCAGCCTGAAGTTTAAATTCTAAGGGTGTTGATTAACAAGGACAAATACAAGAAAACAACTGAAACCCAACTAAAATTGACTCAGCTGAACAAAAAAATTCAGTGAATCCACAAAACCCATCTCAGGAACCAGGTCAAGAATTCAGCAAACATTGAAAAAGAGACAAACACAAGTGCCTACAATTGCACTAAATGGAGTAAATATTTTTGTACTCTGCCTATTAAATCTTATTTTAAGATGTGGGAGGATCTTTTTTTAGAATCAAAGGTATTTCTGTTGTGAAGATCGTTGCTGGAATATCTGGAATTGATAAGACTTCAAATGCCAGAAAAACTGGAACAGGAGCAGTGCTACCAGAAAATCCAAAGGTGTCTGCACTCACAGCATATCCCTGCCCAAAAACTAGCAAGAAGACAAGAATTATCACTGGCAGCTGTTCAGGCTGTGAATAAGACTCAAGGAAATATTGGCCTGCAACCAGAGATCAAAGTCAGCCCCTTTCAGTCTGAATATGATAAATGTCCACCAGATTTTTACCATGTTTTCAGGAGTATTTCAAATTTGTTAAATTTTTTTTGCTGTCTGCTTTGATCCTTTAAATAAATCTTTAATTCTTTACATTTTCTGGCATATTTTGTATTAAACATTCTGGCAATTTTCCTGAGGTGAAATGCCTCAGGACTGAATCCTGCCAGGCTGCCAAGAGGAGGTGAGTCCTAACTTCCAGAGCCATCTCCCTTTCTTCACTGACTCCAAAGAGGATGGGACTTGAAGCACTCTGGGATAGTGGAAAGTGTCCCTGCCCATGGCAGGAACAGGATGAGCTTCAAGGTCCTTTCCAACCCAAGCCAGTCTGGGATTCTGGGACTGAAGCATCCGCCCCTTGAGCAGCAGAACTTGGAGCAGCCTCCAGGGCAGTGCCCCAGGCACCAACTGCAAACAGCTCCCAGGAGGCTCCTTGTGCAGGCAGGGATCCTCCAGGCAGGCATTCCAGGCAGGAACCCTGCTGGCTGTGGCCCAGGAATTCGGTGTGGGAGGGAACTGCTCCAAGTGCCTCCTCTTGTCTCACTGACCTGTTTTTGTTTTGTTTTTTTTTTCTGCTACAAATCCCAATTCCATCTCTTCACATCTATTCGTCAACAGATGCACTTGAGAGAGAAAGAAGACTAAATACCAACACCCTTGTTCTTTTAGGAAGTTTATTGATCATAATTTTACAAAGTATTAATCAGGATACACTGCCAGCAGCAACAGAACTGTCACTGATGTGCTTCCCAGCCTACAAAATAACCCCTTGGGAAAAGGTATGTGAGGAGCTCATTGGAGCAGAGAAGTTTCTTCTTAGGTAAAAATGAGTTTAAAAACCGCAAGAAGCTTTCAGGAACATTAAAGAGACAACAGGACTTCCTGGTATAAAAAAACCCCCCTACCCACATGATCTCCAGAGTCTTACAGTAAATACTGTGCCAATTAAAGGAATGAGAATGGAAAGAAGTGATGAATCCTACCCTGCTGTTAGGCAGCTATCCCAGTAAAATGTAAATCCCAACAAGGTAGGGGATTCAAGGTATTTTTAACCATTTCTAAAAGCTAAAAAGAATCACTAAGCCAGCTTGAACTTTGCTCATATATAAAGTAACAGAATCTCCTGAGCTGGAAGGGATCCACAGGGATCATCCAGTCCCACCCTGCCCCTGCACAGACCCCCCCAACAATCCCAACCTGGGCATCCCTGGGAATGGTGTCCAAAGGCTCCTGGAGCTCTGGCAGCCTTGGAGCTGTGACATTTCATGATATTAAATATCAGACTTCTGGCCAAGACAAACCCAGAGCAAAAGCTATGATCTAAAGTCCAAGAAGCAGAAGCTGACCTTCCCTAAACCAGGCCTGACAACTGCAGCAACACAGATCACTCCTGTGTGCTTGTCACTGTAGTTTAACACAGATCATTTAGGAGAGTAAGAACATGGATCAGGCATTCAAAATTTTCCTCCCTTGGCTGGTCTTGCTGAGATTGAGTACAAGGATGGGGTTAAAACTTATCAAGAGTTACACAGAATACCAACACCGGTTATCAATATCAACCAGGGATGTGCTTAGACCCTTTTCACAGCAGTCATTCCCATTCCAGGGATTAGGAATATCTACCTGGATTGCCTGAGGAAGGCTATGGCCCGGTAGCCGATGTCCCTCCTGTAGATGGCCCCCTGGAAGTGGATGGCAGCCACGCCCAGGTTGGCCTCCCGCAGCGCCGCGGGCAGGTCCTCCCTGACGGCCGTGACTGTGAGCACTCTGCCCCCGCTGGTCACCACCCTGCCGTCCTTCAGGGCTGTGCCTGCGTGGAACACCTCCAGCCCCAGCTGCTTGGCCTTAGCAAGCCCTGTGGGTGTTGTGGAAAGAGATCAGCTCTTGGTTAGAATGTTCGCGATGAAGAGATACCGAGCGCTTCGTGTCTGAAAACCACCAAGGCAGGGTGATCCTGCTGGGAAATGGGAATGAATCTGTAAAAAATACCTCTGGAAGGGAGACAAGTCTACCTGTGTGCTCAGGGTTGTGGGAAGAGGCATTCTGCTGGCACACAACATCTGATTCCAGCTGGGTTTTATGCCTCAGTGACACCCAGAGCACAAAATACCAGCATCAACGTGACTCAAGAACCCTGATCAGAACCATCTGACTGCAGCAGGTATTAAATATCAATGCCGTGCCAATATCAAATAACAACAGTGTGGAGAACTGAAAATACTCCAAAATAAACTGAGGTGTGTGAAAATTCAGCTGCTCTTGCTGACAGAACGAGGGTTTCTATGATTCCCAGTTCCAGTGATTCACCTTCACGTAGCAGGGGAGAACAGGGAGAGGCCAAGGGGGGAATGAGCCTCCTGCAGCTTCTCCTGCTCTATTTACCTGTTATTTCCAAGCCCTTGGGATATGCCCCTGGATAGCCTTGACTAGCCATGACCACAGTCACAGCTGCACTGTCCTCTTTCCAGACTGGCATGGAGCTGGCCAACCTCCTGTGGATCACTGCCTGCATAACCTCGTAGAGGTCACTCCTCAGCAGGGGCAGAATCACCTGCAGAAACACACAGCAGCAAATCAGTAATCTTGCATTGTCTTCCCTGGCCTTGAAAAGACACTAGTGCAGCTGTAAAACCAGCATTAAATATGTCCACATATTGTACTTTCACACATCATACATACAGTGTATATAATCTGAGGGCCCTTAAAAACACTCGTCCTTGAAGGGAATTTCTGTGGCTAAAGGAATTGTTACATATGCACAGGAAAGGGAGAGGGTAAAGAACCTAATTTGTTCTGAAGAAGAGAAATTAAGAGTTTTGTTCCACTTGTCAACAGGGAGCAAGGAAAAATCCAGAATCCATTCCAGAAGAGACAGGGAACTGCTGAGCTCTTCTCAAGCTGACCCTTGCAAAGCCCGGATTTGAGTCCAGCCTACTGAAATCCTCTCTGGAACAGAACAATTTCCTAACAGACCTTCTGCCTTGAACAAACCACCCAAATATCTTAAATCTTGGTGCAATTAGCTGATTTTTCACCCCAAATCTGATTAACAATAGTGGTAGCTGGTCAGAGATTTTACTCCTCCCATAATGCCAAATTGTACAAAATAACTCACCTGACACTCTGGGTCACCAAATCTGCAATTAAATTCCAGAACTTTAGGCCCATCTTTGGTGAGCATTAATCCAGCATAAAGCACACCTAGAACAAAAAATAATACAAAAAGATCTCTCAGGAACGAACTTGTTTTCAATCTGCTGATAACAGGGTTTAAAAGGCTGCCACCTGTGCTCAGTGAATTTGAGAAATGGTAAAAATAGATCAGGCAGAAATAGTTGTTACAATTTTACACTTATTTCTGAACATTTTCCTTTCTGTTCCTCCTCACTTGAGGAATGATCCCCTGTTCATGGAATGACCTCTATAGATTTCCATGGACTCTGAAATAAAAGCTTGTCCTCCTCATGATTAAAAATCCCAAAGTTTTGTACGTACCCAAATAGGGGACACCTTCTTTCCTCATGCCATCAACAGTCTTCTGAAGAACAGTCTCTCTTATTTTCTGCAGCAAGTCTTTAGAAATCTAATAAAAAAGGATCAGAAACCAGTGTTTGTGAAATGGGAGGGCTTGGTTTTGTGTTTTTAAGAACCAAGCAGAATTCTTGGATGGTCTCTTGCTCAGTCCAAAGGAAAGCTAAGAATGTTTTTCTCTCTATTTCTGCCAATAGAAGTTCCCTATCAAACTGACCCCAAACTATCTTAAGCCACAGCCAAAATTCACCATTAGCTTTGTATGGCACAAGATAAAACTGTGGGTTTAAACCCTTGGTTCTAATGAGCAGCATTTCATAACACTTAAATCCCATTCAAATATAAAGTTGCAGAAATAACACTTCCCCCTTTCTAATTCCAAGTAATTCAGTGGAGATATCCTCCTCTTTAGAGAAATTTGTGGGGCTGGGGACTTTACTTGGTCATTGTCTGCTGTAGGCAGCTCTTTCCATCCAGCAGAGCCCATTCCCTCCTGGTCCTCATGCTGGAATTAAACATTCTCACAGTGACAGCTGGAGTGAACATCCCCTTATCAGTCCCTTTTCCCTTCCTTATCAATCCTGTCTCACCTGAGGAGCTGGGGAATAAGCTCCCATCCCTCCTGTGTTGGGGCCTTCATCCCCATCCATCAGCCTCTTGTGGTCCTGAGCTGGGGGCATGGGAGCGATGGTGACGCCATCACTGAAACACAGGCACTAAAACAAGGACAGGAGTTGAAATTCCTGGGTGTGGTTAAAATTAAAGTGCAATTAGGGCAAATAGAGTTGGTTTCCAGTGTGACAAAGGGATATTTAAGAGGATAAACTCTGCCTCCCTGATAAAATAAATGATGGGGTTCAAAGAATTTGCCTTTTCCTCAGGAAGCAGGGACTCATTTTGTGTGACCTTCCTGCAGAAATTAATAAAACCTAGAAAAATGAGACTACTGGCAGTTGCACTGAAAAGAAACACTTGAAAGGTTTTAGAAAATAAAATTTAAATACTGCATGATGGAAATGACTTCTTCCTTTCCCCTCCCAGCCCCTACCCCGGAAGGAAGGCATTACATTCCTTTCAAGACTTCCTCTTCCTTGCTGATAAAGCTATTCACTTGTGAGATATTTATAAATTATTTATATGGCAGTTGTTTTCATCCTCAATATCTTCAGAATAGCAAGCCTGCTGGCATCTCCTGGAACTGGATGATGTTGTGCACTCAAACTGGGTAATGTTGTTCCCTGTGTGGACTAATGGGAGCAGTACTCAAAACCATTTTACAATGCTAATTATAAAAACAGCAAGGATCCAAAATAAGCCACACAGCTGCCTCTAACCAATACAATTTTATTTATCAGCAGGGCATGGTTTTAATTTAACTGATAAAATCCTCCACTTTGTAGTTGAAGGCACTTAGTGAATCTCAAACAATTCAGAACAGGTAGAACCCGTGTTACAGTGAGATGCACTTACAGAAATTTCTTCTCCTTCAAGAAGCTCTTCAACAACAACAGTGTCCCCAGCTGTGCCAAAACTCTTATCCTACAGTGAAACAAAATCTCTTTAGTTCTGTTTCAGTTTTAAACTACTGAAAATGCAACAAGAAATATGTATTTTTAATACAGCCAAAAAATGCAGCACAGGTTTGAGACAATGAATCCGCTCTCCCCCCAGGGATGTCAGCAGTGGTGAAATCCCTAGTCCTCTTCTCTGTTTATTCTTACATAAATACAGGGTTTATTACTGAATATTTTCAAATGGCAGAGGATATTTGTGATTACTGAGCAATTCCTCATGCCCTGCATTCTGAAATTCACCCCAACAGCAGTGACAGCCAAGTCTTCAGTCTGCACTCTCACTGAATGAAAAAAAAAAGTGCAATTTGATACAACACATGGGAAGGGAGCAAGATTCTCATATCCCAGTGCAATGTTTGAACACTGACTGCATATTCTGGGTAGTTAGGAAATTAAGAACAACCAGCCCACATTGCCAAGGTGATTTTGGGGGTCCCTAGAAATCTCTAACTTGCAGGTGTTTTGTACAAGACATTGGGCCCTGTTCAGACAGGAATTGTCCAGTGATCACAGACTGTCCAAAATGTGACTGCAGCACCCATGCTCTGACTCTTGAAGCACAAGTGTGTCAGATAATGCCTCCCATGGATCAGCAGAGCTCCATGGAATTTTAGGATGCTGTGCTGCTGACACCAGCCAAGGGCCTGACCTGGGAGCCTCAGCTGTGTGCTCTTCACTGGGCAGATAAAATTACTTCATTTGGCCTCACTTCAAATCTTGATGTTCCAAATATATTTGTGGAATACCCTTCCTCAATGTGAACTTCCCTTGAAATGATCCCAGCAGAATTTAACTTCAAATTAAAGTGCTGTGCTTAGTCCTAATGGTGCTTTGTAAAGATCCACCTCAATCCCTGAGGTCATGTACTGTGGGACCTGTTGCATTGCAGAAGTCTCATACAGTGGGGGAAAAAAAAAAAGGAATTGTATATATAAATAAGTCAAATAAAGGTAGGTTTTCATGAAGAATGGTTTTCTTTTAGCCTACAGGGACTGTGCCTCAAGCAATAAATACAACAGAGTTTCACAGCTGGCCAAATTAAAGGGCAAAAGGTTTGATGTCTTACAGCCAAGTTCCTATCACGTGAAATAAGGAATGTCTGTGATGCTCTGAGGTGGTGAAGAGCTGATGTTGTGTGAGACATTCCTTCTCACCTGCATGATTTCAGTGACAGCTTTGCAGGCCTCTTCCTTGGTGGAAGCCACGATGACTCCTTTGCCAGCTGCCAGGCCACTGGCTTTGACAACCAAAGCAGGGAAGGTGGCACTGCCAAGGCACAGAACAAACATTCAACATAAACAGGCCTTGCAAGGACATTTTGAACATCTCAAGAGTTGAAAGATCAAAGTACTTCTCAGTTTTCATGGCAACCTTATTGAATAACACACAAATCACACCAGGCTCCTCTCCTTATGCTCTGCCTGAGAAAGGTTCCTGCTTCTTTTCCCCACCAGGGAATTTCCTGACTGTTCATTGCTGCTTTCCATTTGGGAATTTACTCTTGTGTCATCTGGGGTCACCTGAGTTGTACTGTGATGAGCAGACCATCAGTTGCTGAGTAACTCTCCAGGGGTTTTTTTTGGTGGAGAAAAGGGATAAGAAGCCAGAACAGATGGCTCTGGGCTGCTCCCTGCCTTTCCCCAGCAGGCAGGCTAACAAAAAAATAACAGCTTGTCCTACATTCTCCTGTGAACTGAACTTTCATTTCATTTTAGAGCAGGAGGAACCATTTTTCTCAGACTTGCTGCAGTTTGAGGGAGTCATGGCAGGTGATCCTGTGAAACCTTTGCAGATGTTCTATCCCAAAGATATTGATACATGAGCAATCATTGGATTGGTTTGGCTATCCAGCACACTGTCAGTAAGAACATGTCCAGAATGACAAGGATTGTACCTGTTGATAAAGGCACAGGCTGCTTTGGGATCAGTGAAGGATTTCCATCTGGCAGTGGGGATCTCGTGACGATCCAGAAAGGCTTTGCTAAAGCTCTTACTGGACTCCAGCTGAGCTGCCTTTGCTGTGGGGCCAAAACACCTGATCCCAGCTGCTGTCAAGTCATCCACAATTCCTAAACACAAAACATGTTATAAATCTCCAGATGATTTATGGGAGTCAGGACAGTCAAGGCCAGGGCTGCACTGATTCCTTGGAGCAAGAATGCCAGGAATAAGAAGTCATCTGTGTCTGCAGTGCCTGCTTTCCTCACTGGAACCAGGAGCAGGTAACTCTGCACCACTGCAGGCCCTCAGGATGTGCTGGGTTTGGGAAGGGATGCCAATCCCCCCTTGCTTTATGACACCTTTGAGCTAGAAGGTTGACATGAGTCTTTGGTGAAGATGCCAAAAGGTTTAAGCAGAAAAACTACCAGCATGTTTATAATAAGGTGTTTTGTTTTTTTTTTTTAACCAAGACTCAAATTATAATTATTTCAAAACATGAAAACTTCATAGGAAAACCAAAACTGGCTTTCTTGCTCACACACTACCCTTTTCACTTCGGCACAACTCTTTTGTTCAGGGAAACTGCTCCAGAGGATCTGTTTCCATTCAGACTGGAGACACTGCTGAGTGATGCACAGATGAGGACTAAAATTTACTTTTCTTCCTAAATGCTGAAGGCTGTGATTTCCAGCTTGTGTCTCTTACCAGCAGCAAGAGGAACCTCAGGACCCACCACCACCAGCCTGATGTCCTGGTCCCTGCAGAACTGGGCAACAGCAGCGTGGTCACTGACTGGAACAGCTGCAGGAGACACAAAACAGGGAAAGATCCCATCCAGGAGTGCTCCTCAGCACTGAGTTATCACAGAGCATTCACCAGCCTCACCCTCTGGGCTGCCAGGTCACTGGGAACCTGGAGGAGTGAGGCCTACACTGACAGAGACTCACCCAAAATACAGCCCCAAACCCCAGGCAAAGGCTCTAGTTGGACATCCACTGTCAGAGTCATAAGTCACAGGATCATGGAACATCCTGAGTGAAAGGAACCCACAGGGACCATCCAGTGCCACCCTGTCCCTGCCCAGAGCCCCCAACAATCCCCCCTGGGCATCCCTGGCAGTGCTGTCCAAAGGCTCCTGGAGCTCTGGCAGCCTCGGGGCCGTGCCCATTCCCTGGGGAGCCTGGGCAGTGCCCAGCACCCTCTGGGGGAAGCACCTTGCCCTAAAGTGCCCCCTCAGTCCCTGGTGGCCCAGCTGCAGGCGCTCCCTGGGTGCTGTCCCTGTGGCAGGAGCAGAGCCCGGAGCTGTCCCTGCACTGCAGCCCCGGGGAGTCTGACCTCGGGCTCCTCTGCTCCAGCTGGACAAACCCAGGGCCCTCAGCTGCTCCTCGTGGGGTGCTCCAGACCCTTCCCCACCTTCACAGCCCTGCCAACCCACCTTGCTCTTGAAGGTGAGGAAAAAAAATGTCTGGGATCCCCTGGGCTGCCAGGCAGCAAACTGGTCTGACCCCTAGAACACCCTGTTCGCCAGCACAAGCAGCATCAAAAAAAAAGAAAATAAAAAACTCTAAAGAAAAAAAACAAAAAAACCAAAACAAAACAAAAAAAAAAAAAAAAAAAAAAAACCAAAACCCCAAACAAAAAAAAAAAACCAAACAAAAAAACAACAACAAAAAACCCAAACAAAAAAACCCCACAAACAAACAAACAAAAAAACACCAAAAAACTTTCTTTCCAGCAAGTCTCCTCCCTGAGGAGGGTCACCGTGGAGCTTTACAGAGGTAAGACCAGGCTGGATGGGGCTTGGAGCAGCCTGGGACAGTGGAAGGTGTCCCTGCCCATGGCAGGGGTGGCACTGGATGGGATTTAAGATCTCTTCCAACCCAAACCATTCCACGATTCTGTGATATTATGATCTTGGCACCAGGAGGGTGTTGAGGATGAAACAAACAGCTGCTGNTCCCTGGGTGCTGTCCCTGTGGCAGGAGCAGAGCCCGGAGCTGTCCCTGCACTGCAGCCCCGGGGAGTCTGACCTCGGGCTCCTCTGCTCCAGCTGGACAAACCCAGGGCCCTCAGCTGCTCCTCGTGGGGTGCTCCAGACCCTTCCCCACCTTCACAGCCCTGCCAACCCACCTTGCTCTTGAAGGTGAGGAAAAAAAATGTCTGGGATCCCCTGGGCTGCCAGGCAGCAAACTGGTCTGACCCCTAGAACACCCTGTT
>VXBB01020322.1:54624-69846 GCA_013399915.1 Illadopsis cleaveri | reverse complement strand
GGAGCAGCCTGGGACAGTGGAAGGTGTCCCTGCCCATGGCAGGGGTGGCACTGGATGCCCTTTAAGATCTCTTCCAACCCAAACCATTCCACGATTCTGTGATATTATGATCTTGGCACCAGGAGGGTGTTGAGGATGAAACAGCTGCTGGTAGGATTCCAACTCATCTTTTTTATTTTTCTTTTTTCTTTCTGTAGTGCCACCTAAAAATTGCACTAAACTGAGCCCTCTGAAAGCAAGGGGAATCAGAATTTTTTTTTTACATTATGGTGAACTTAATGACGCTGTGCTGTCATTATGGCTGAGGATACATGGGCTCAGGCTGTTACAACCATTATCTTTCCAAAAACAAACATTCAGTGTGATGACACTTGGAATGCCCCAAACTGTGCAAACAAAAGAAACGTCCTGCACCAAAGACAATAATGTCAATCTAATGATCCAAAAGTTACGCAAAGGCCCTGCAATTCCACTGCTTTCATCATGAATAAATAAAGCCAAGGTCTGCAGGGGATGGGAACATGGATCCAGAGAGCCAAAAACGAGATGAGCCCAGTGTGGATTGGCTGCTTGTGCAGGGAGGAGACTGCACATACCAGGGCACGGTGCTGGCAAAGGGAGCACAGAATCCCAGGATCAGCAGGGCTGGAAGAGCCTTTCAGGATCACCCAGTGCCACCCAGCAGCTCCAGCATCACCCCAAACCCTGTCCCAAGGGCCACCTCCAGACATCTTTAGGACACTTCTAAACACAGTGACTCCACCACTCCCTGGGCAACTCATTCCAAGGCCTGACCACTCTGGCAGGGAAAAATTGTTTCCAATCTCCAATCTGACCCTCCCCTGGTGTAATTTTCTCTTGTCCTTTCCCTTGGGACATGGCAGAAGACTGGCAATATACTGGGAGCTGATGGTGTCCTCCAGCCAGTTTCTGGGGAGTGATGAGAGAGGAAGGAGATGACAGGACTTTGACTGGTGCCCACGGTGCTCCTCCTACCCTGGATGAATAAATTCATAAAATCATTGAACCTCAGACTTGTTTGGGCTGGGAGAGACCACAAATCCCACCCAGTGCCACCCCTGCCATGGCAGGGACACCTCCCACTGTCCCAGGCTGCTCCAAGCCCCAGTGTCCAACCTGGCCTTGGGCACTGCCAGGGATCCAGGGGCAGCCACAGCTGCTCTGGGCACCCTGTGCCAGGGCTGCCCACCCTGCCAGGGAACAATTCCTGCCCGTAAAATGTCCTGATTCCACAAGAGAATCTACATTTTGGTTATAGATTTACCCTGTTCAGGCGGGGTGGGGAATGTCCAAGACAGAACACAAATAAAAATCACCTCCTTGGCACCTCTTTAACAGCCCTATTATTTTGTTCCACCAACAAAGGCATTTGACTTCCTTGTGCAGCTGATGCCAGTTGACTCCTGGCTCACCCAAAAGCACAATGCACCTGTGCCAGGGCATCCTCCCTCACAGATTCCTGCCCAATATCCCATCCAATCCTGCCCTCTGGCAGGGAAAACCATTCCCCCTTGTCCTGGTACTGTAGACACTCCTGTCCCCCTCCAAGCAGGGGAAGGAGAGAGCCTGGAATTCACCCCAAATTTCTTGCTTCAGGTCTGATCTCATGATATGAACAATGAGTGTGGCACAAGATTTACACGATGGAGAAATGTCCTAACAACAAACAAGAAGGAACAAATCATGTTGTTTATCCATAATTTTAACTTTCCTCCCAAATATCATTTTTCTCGGGTTGTTGACTGAAAGGGGACATTTCTGTAGCTGTGTTTGACTGCTTAAAACAACAGCTGAACATTCCTTTGGAACCAGACAGGAGGACCCTGGACCAAGGCTTTCAAGGGCAGAGCTTAAATTTAAGAGCACAAATTACACAGAGAGGTAAAATGGGACAGAAGGAGGTGTCAGGATGGTGAAGTCCATTCACAGACTCACATATTCATTCAGCAAGGCATTGTCTGTGCTTCTGCACCAAAACTGCCCTGATAATCCACCTAAATTAAATATAAACCTGTATTTAGGCACCCAACCTAAATCCCACTTTATTCCTGGAAACAATTACCAGCTCGGATCAACCACAAAATTTTTTTTTTCTTACTTGAATACAGACAAAGTTTGAAAGATTTAAGGTTATTTATAATTTTCAGCTCACTTTTTCATGCTTCAGTAATCACCCAAGACCCAGAGCTGCAATCCTAATTAAAGGCAATTCCATGACCCGTGAAGAGAGAACAAACTTTCAGAGTCAAATCTTGGTTATACCAAAAACCCTCCAGAAACCAGGGAAGGAGTTTCCCAGATATTCCCAGATATCCCAGGTATTGTTGCCCACACAACATAACAGGGCTCATGTGCTCCTGGAAAGCTGTTCCCCATTTTCCACCCTGAGTTAAATCGAGACCCCAGTGACAGCACTGTAATTCCTGAACAGGTGAGACAAATTCTTTCCTTAAAAACCCACATAAGTCAAAACTCTTCATAAATTCTAGATTCTTCCTGGGGTGGTGAAGATTTCTCTCCCAAAGCACAGGTGAGTCCATGTGCAGAACAAAACAATTCATTCCACATGGGAGATTTCATGAACCTGGCTTGAGATCAAGCATTTTCCACTACTGATGCAATGTTTTTTATGGGATGAAAGAGAGAAAAAACCAGGGGGGGGTCTAAAAAGGCACAGCTTGAAAATAAAACACTGGAACTCCCACTCCACAGGCCCTGCAGCCTGGCACTGACCCCATTTAGCACAAGGGTAAAGGGGTTTTTTTTGACTTTCTGGTCTTGTCAAGCTCTTCCTTCCAGGCCTCTCCTCAGAGGCCAAACAGAGCAAAAAACTGGAGTGAGGAGCTCACTCAGGATGCTGTGACTGGTCAAAGAAACTAAGGACAAAGTGGTTTCAAATGCCTGTAATTAAGCATTCCAACAGGATTCTAGTCAATAATTACCTGCTGTACAAGAACCTGGCAGCACTCACATTTCCACGAGACAACACACAAAGCTACTCCCACACCAACACAAGTGCAGAAAATGGATGTGTCTGATCCACATCCACATGCACCCTGTGTTGACTTGAATTCCACATCTTATCACATGTTCTAAAGGGAAAACTGAAGTCTTAGGCAGGTTAAAGCCCCTAAATCAGGATCTGTAATGTAAAGGACACAGGAATCTCTTTGGTCTGGACTGATTCCCTGGGTGCCAGCACCTCAGGCCAGGCTTTTTTGAAATGCAGCTCCAAATTTTGGATGTGCAATTTGCAACATCTGAAGCTTGATTTCTCAAAACTAATAACTATGGAAAGTTTAAATTACAGCCAGTCAGAGCTTAATATGTTAAACCAAGAAGTCCAACCAAGCAGTCAGTACACAGAGAGAAGTATTTGAAGATAACCTTGATTTCTTAAGGTCACTAAGACAAAGGAATGAATTTATGTTCACAGTGACAGAGTGTTCTTGTCACAGGTTGCGGGGATCATGGGGTTTTAACACACTTCTGAGAGCACAAGAGGGAATTTAGGTGGCAACCACAGCAACTATCCCGAGCTGCATTCCCAGAGGAACAGCTCTGGCTGAATCCTCCAAACTCAAACCTAAAGAATGAGATTTCACAGTTGAGATCTTATAGAATTAATTACACAATTTACACAAGGCTTTGCTCAGATATATTTTTTTTTCTTCTTAACTGCATGTAAAATCTCTTTCACATGCCCAAAACCTAAAAAAATTGTAATCCATCATCATCACCATCATATCATCATCATCATTTTTTCATTATCATCATCATCCTTTCACAGTACCAGCTGTGATTTCAGCTCAACACCATCCTGGCTGAATTATCAAATTTAAAAATGGTTTTGTTTTTTTTTTGGTTTTACCTGAATTGGAGATTTTGCCGTTGTCAGCTGTCCCTGCATTTCCTGGAGCCACAAACACGTGTTTGACGTGTGGGGACTGGGCCAACTTCCAGGCCAGGGCGTGCTCCCTGCCTCCGCTGCCGATCACCAGCACCCGCTCAGCCATGGCTCTGCAGGAAACCAGGACAAAGGAAAACAGCTGGAATTAGCTGGGGAAGGTGGGGAAAGCAACAGCTTCAGGGACCATGAAGTGCTGGAGAACTTCATCAGATGTGATACACGCTAAACTTCCAAGGCTGAGCTGCCCCACAGCATGGCAGGAACCTGTCAGGAAAATCATCCTGGGTTTGATTGGAAACTGCTCCCAATTATACAGAAATCTGGGATCGAGGAAAAACCCTGATGAGTGAGCAGGCTGGGATTTGTAGTCTAGAGAATCACAGACTCCCAGAAGGGTTTGGGTTGGAAGGGATCTTAAAGCCCATCCAATGCTGCCCCTGCCATGGGCAGGGACACCTTGCACTGCCCCAGGCTGCTCCAAGCCCCAGTGTCCAACCTGGCCTTGGACAGGGACAGGGAGTCCACACCTCCCTGAACAACATTTCCTTGGAGAATCCAAACCTGCAAAGGTCAAAGCCCTTCTGATGCACCCACCATACAAACACAGAGTGTTTGGAGCTGGATGGGGCCGTTTAAGAAATTTTAGAAGCAATGACGGAAAAGTTCTGAACACCTCATGGAAAGGAAAGGCCCTGAGCAATGAGGGAAGAGAACTTTCAGCTCTGGCTTTCCTTGGAGAGAACAACCACAAGACCAGCAACAGCTGGAATGAATAAAGGAGTTCACTTAGACAAGGAAGTATGGGGTATCCCCTCCACTCTCCCATTCCAGTGAGGTTTGGAAAAACACATGGACATTCTGCTGGCCAGTGGGAGGGGGTGCATGGATGAGCAGGTCATCAGCTGGGTGTGCACACACAGCTTACGCACACCGGGCTCACGGCAAAAGTACAACGTGTTCTCTGAGCAGCTCTGGAAGCCTCTGCTCTCTGAGATTTACTGCTGTGTGTACTCTCCACGTATTTAATGATGGAAGAGTTCACTTGCATTGACAAATCCACCAGAATTCAGAAANAGCCTGGCTCCAGAGCAGAGGCTGTAGGGATCACCTCCCATTCTCCCACTGCTGGGGGGAGAACAGAGCCCAGAGAAGAGTTTAGGACAAAAGGAGTGTCCCTGATGTAATCCCAGCACACACAACACACAGCCAGGGTCACCCTCTTCACACAGCCGGTCACTCACCCGCACGTGCCCAGTGCCCCAGATGAGCTCAGAGCCCCCCCTTTGCAGGAGGACAAGAGAGGATGACAACACAAAATATATCTTAGAAAAGGGAAAAAAACCAAAACAAAACCCAGGAGATTTCTCAGGGAAAGGCAAAAATGATCCAAAGCAGATTTTCAGATAAGGCAGGGATGTGCCTTTCCCTCATATCAGCTGCTACAGCTTGACTTGACTAAAGCTGCCCTGATGAGGCAAAATATCTGGATTAGGCAAAACATCCCAACAGAATCAAGTAAAAATAAACGTGATAGAAGTATAAAATACAGAAAATTAACACTGAGTCGTTCACTATCAACTAAACACACCAGAGCTAACAACTAATGGTAGTTTCATGCTGGGGGAGACCAACAGGTTTCTAATCCAGTGTTGGGCAAAATATAGATATTGCAAAGTTACAGACATGTTTTAACTACAAAACTCCATGATTATTTGCAATAAAAAAGCTCAGGTTAGGCTAGAAATTATCAGTTACGGTATAGATGTTTGGGAAACCACATTATGCTCAACTCTTTTATATTACAACTCAAGCGAGAAGAAAAGGTAAAAGAATGAGGGATACAACAAAGGGGTGAATTAGATAAAGACAGTAATTTAACAGTAAGGTAGAAGAACATTTATCACACAGCAGGCAGCTGTCTCCTTGAAGTTAAATGAGCATTGACAGTGGTGTCCAGAGCCAGTGGCCACGAAACAGTATTTTTTAAGGCAAATTTTATCAATAATAAGTTGAACTATACACAACATGATCTTCTGAAAAAATATTTAAAGCTTACAACTTTTAAAATGTAAAAAAAAAGGAAGTTTAAAAACGTTAAAACTTAAAACCAGGATGGATTTAAACCCAAGAGAGCCCTTACTCACTCTGTGCTATGTGTACCAGGCTGAGGAGAGGAGGACTCAGGAGCTCAGAGGCACAAAGAGACCAGAGATTGGCAGCCCCTGGTTAAAATGTCCCTGCCCCAACATTCCCGCCCCACTGATGACCCTGCAGCCAGCCAATGGACAGGGAACTCCTGCCATTCCAGCTGGGAACAGGGGACAGAAGCTTCCCTACAAATGCTCTAGGAGTGAGAGGCAAAAGCTTTGCAGGACAGGAGCAGCTCATCCTGTTGTTTCTAAATAGCAAAATTAATTCTGTCTCATTCCAGTTTTTTTTTTCCCCTCAGTTAAAAACTGTTCATTAATCAGCTTGTGAGCATTCTCTTTGTATCTAAAAATCAGGATTTGCAGTTCTGCAATAAATAAAAATTAGTCTATATAATCAATAGTATGATAAATAAGGGGTATGATGCAAATTATCATGGGATGGTTTGGGTTGGGAGAGACCTTAAATCTCATCCCATGTCCTGGGCAGGGACACCTCCCACTGTCCCAGGCTGCTCCAAGCCCCAATGTCCAACCTGGCCTTGGGCACTGCCAGGGATCCAGGGGCAGCCACAGCTGCTCTGGGCACCCTGTGCCAGGGCCTGCCCACCCTGCCAGGGAACAATTCCTGCCCAACATCCCATCCAGCCCTGCCCTCCTTCACCTTAAGACCCCTAAGAAATTCACACTCCATTAAGCCCACACTGCTGATCAGCACAGCCTGAAGACCCACTGACACTGGGGCCACCTCAAGGGACTCACCAGGACAGCAACTCACTCAGGGTCACCTTCTTTTCTTCCCTGAGGTAACACACTCTTGTACTACTGTCAGCTGGAAGAACTCATCACGTACAGGACAAAGCTTTCCATGGGAGCAGTAAATAGAATAAGCCATGTCTGATATTGTCAACTGATATTTAATCATTTTATATCAAAATGTGAGTGAAAATTAAGTTTCACACATTTGTTTTGAAGCTCAGTGTTATTTGTGCATCCCACTATGGTATCCTAGCAACTTTTATTTAGGAATGTGGCTTGAGAAGAACTTGTGGTGGCAGTGCCAGTTTAGGAGGCTCAGATGTAGCCATGGCAGCCTCTGTTTTACAGACACTCAAAGATGTCATGGAGGCCCCTCTGCTGCCCAGCAGGACCTCACTCTAAAAATGAAGATCCCAAGAGGCAACATTCCTTTTTATGTTTGTCACTAATCCAGTAGTAAAAAAATTGTTCTCAAAAGACCTGAAGTCATTCCCAAGGTAGATATTTACTCTGTGAGGATTATCACACCCCCAGGACTTTTGGAAGCAATATGTGAAATCCTTAAAGATTCCAAAACACAGAATGTCATTACCTTCTGCAACCATTGTCTGCTTTGGTAAAGAAGGAGATGTTTGTTTAAAAGATGTTTTAAAATGAAGATAAAGGACATCTCAGGAGAGGGTCTGTTGTTAGATCCTTAGATGAAGTGAGAACAGGAAAGAAGAAATGAGTTAATCACTCCATGTATCCAGGAGGAGAGGAGGCAAGGACAGAGTGAAGACAAGGAGATTCCCAGAGCTTATCCACAAGGACAAACTCAGCAGGGAGAAACATCAGCCCAGAGACCTTTATCCTCACTGCAGGAAGGCAGCTGGGGCTCACCAGCAAACCAGGGAACTCTTCCTCGTGGCCAGGGCCTGTGGAGCAGAGAAAAGCAAGTGAGGGAGGCAAACCCCACAGTCCTGAGAGCCTTCCCCATCCCAATTCCTGCAAAGGGCATGGGGAGAATCCAGCCACAGGGAGCAGGGACGTGAGGCTACTCAGGTGCTGTCTCTTCCTCTGTCCCCTCCTCGGGACAGGAGCCACTGACCTTCCCAAACTTACCCAGTGCACACACCTGGGGGTTACACTCAGCTCCCTGGATGCATTTATGAACAGAACTCTGTAAGAAAACACAAACTCCTTAAGCAATTTATTCTCAAGTGTGATGCAAGATACCTAAACATTAAATCTCAACTGGGTGGAGTATTTTAATAAGGTAGTGCTTTATCACCTCACCTCAAACTACAGTAGGAAAGGTGCAACTGCAATCAATCAGATCTCTGCACTCCAGCACGAACAGCAAAGGCTCTGACTAAAGCTGACTGCTTAAGACAGTGTATTTTTTTTTAAATTAAGCTCCAGTGCTATTGGTTTCCCCTGTGCTCCTCTATCTTTGCTTCCCAACACTGGGATTCAGGAAAACTGATGCAGGCATTCAAGTTTCTTTAGATCAAATATATGGTCCTTGCCCAGAGTGTCTTAATTCAGGTTGGATGGGGCTTGGAGCAACCTGGTCTAGTGGAGGATGTCCCTCAACAGAGCAAGGAGCTGGAACTGCATGAGCTCTGAGGTCCCTTCCAACCCAAACCACCCTGGGATGCAATGAGAGCTGAGTCTGAGATACAGCCTAGCAATGACAACACTTTCCCAAACACTACAGACCCAAGCCCAGTGTCACTGTAAAGGCTCAAATCCACAACCCCCAGGCCCCAGAGAGGAGCTCTCATCACTTGGCTTTGGACTAAGGGACAAGGTTCATTCTTCCTCTTGCAGTCAGGCAGGAGAAGGAAAAAAAAGAATTCTCACAGAGTCATGAAAAAGCCCGAACTGGGAAGGCTGTGCAGTTCCCACCCCACTGAGGGCTGTGTGTTTCTGACCCCAGTAGTCTGAGCTGTTTATGAGTTTCAGGGTTTTTTTCACAGATCTGTTATGGGATAAAAAAACCAAAATAAGGGATTGAAGAAGAAGCCAAAACTTGCAACGTCCTCCTTCCAACTTCTAACTTGAAACTTACTCCTCTCAACTTCAATTCCCTCCTAGCATCCACCCTGCCATGCTTTACTCAGCTCCCAAACTCACCCACAGCCAGCCCGTGTGGCCCCAAACCCCTGTTGGCTGAACCCAGCTCCTGTGCTCTGTGAATGAACCCACAGGTTAATTCTCTCTCCCTCTCTCCTTAGGAGGCCACTGCACATTCTGAGCGCTCCCAGAGCTCTGAGC
Source organism: Illadopsis cleaveri (assembly GCA_013399915.1). Taxonomy (NCBI): domain Eukaryota; kingdom Metazoa; phylum Chordata; class Aves; order Passeriformes; family Timaliidae; genus Illadopsis; species Illadopsis cleaveri. The sequence continues at coordinate 60,747 of VXBB01020322.1, read as the reverse complement.
CAGCCTTCCCAGGGAATCTCTGCCAGCTGCTGGCCCCCGTTCAGGCTTGGGATGCGCAAGCTGCAGGTTCAGCGACTGCGGGTGCACACGGGGCTGAGCTGCCCTTGCCTGGGGCAGCTCCCCATTGGTCCCACCAACCTCTCCCCCTCCAGGCTCTCCTTCCCTCTCCCTCCTGCCTGTGCCAAGGGAGTGTGGTCACTTGGATCAGGAAAACAATGCTGGAAAGCTGACACCACGATGGGATGGTAACTGGTGCAGCAAAGTAAATATGTCTATATGGATATATAAAGGAAATACTCCCAGCTTAGTGAGCTGAGCTCACTCCCTGAGGGATGAAGGATCACCACAGCAAGGACAGGGGAAGCAGCAGCACAAGGCAGCCAGGGAGGGTGAAGAGAGCCAACCCAGCTGTGCCCTCGGATCATCCCAATGGATGGAGTGACCAGGACGCACTTGGCGGCTGCAAGTTTGCATTCCCATTCCCACCTCCTGCCCCAGCCTGCTCCTGGTCCTCTGGGAGAGACACATCAGGGAACCACGGGCTCGGGAGGGGAAGGCATCCACCTCTCTCTGCATTTTTTTCCTGTGTGGCTCAGTTTCCAGGGGGAATTCACTGTGCAAAGTGTGCAGGCAGCTCTGAGACACCACAAAACACAGCCATGGCAACCAAATCTGCAAAATGGCCAGAATCCCATGAGGGAACTGCAAGTTTAGGTTGGGGCAGGATTAGGCTCATCCTGAAGGAAAAAAAACCACAGCCTTAGGAAACTTTTCACTTCCTCAGACTTCAATACATGAAGAGCTGCTTAAGTAGCTTGGAGGCCTCCAGAATCCAGTGGCAATTATGATTTTTAGTTAGAGCTTTGGGTTAAATAAGCCTTTTTTGCTCATGTGTTTTATTTAGGACAAATTCCTGGCTCTCACTTGGCCATATAGATTCATGAAAGGTTTGGGTTGGAAAGGAGATTAAAAATCATCTTGTTTCACCTCCTGCCATTCAGTGTGGTGTAGAAAACAAAATAAAAGAAGAAGAGTCATTATTATATGTGTCTTTCATGGCCCAAGCTGAAGCTCTGCAAGACAGGCCCCGTGTGTCCAGGTATGATCCTCCAAACAGCTGGATTTGGCATTTTTCTAGGCAAACGTTCCCTCAAGTTTTGCTTCTAAAAATAAATAGGATCATAAACTTTTACAACCACCCCCACAGTACTAAATTTGACACCTCAAACAATGTAGGATGCTGGAAGTGCTGTGTTTTGTACCATCATGAGGGGGAGAAATACCCTTGAAATGCACTTTCTGTGTTACCCTTTCAGCTATATATACAAAATAGTGGAATAAGTATTAACTCTGCTCATTAATTTCAGTATCTACTGGATAAATTTAAAAACACTTAGAAAGTTGGTAAGCCCCCAACTTTGCAAACANAGTGCCGTGAGGGTCAAGCCCTGAGGGCATTTGCCATGAAGGGGATGCCGCGAGGGCCATGCCCTGAGGGTATTGCTATGAGGGCTATGCTGTGAGGGCCGAGATATGAGCGGATGGCCAGGGGGGGGGTGCCGCTAGGGCCAAGCCGTGAGGGAATTTGCCCCGAAGAGCAAAGATGCCGTGCGGGCCATATCCTGAGGGTACTGTTATGAGGGCTGTGAGGGCAAAGCCACGAGGGGATTGCCAGGAGGGACAAGCCATGACAGGGATGCCATAAGCGGNTGAGACACCACAAAACACAGCCATGGCAACCAAATCTGCAAAATGGCCAGAATCCCATGAGGGAACTGCAAGTTTAGGTTGGGGCAGGATTAGGCTCATCCTGAAGGAAAAAAAACCACAGCCTTAGGAAACTTTTCACTTCCTCAGACTTCAATACATGAAGAGCTGCTTAAGTAGCTTGGAGGCCTCCAGAATCCAGTGGCAATTATGATTTTTAGTTAGAGCTTTGGGTTAAATAAGCCTTTTTTGCTCATGTGTTTTATTTAGGACAAATTCCTGGCTCTCACTTGGCCATATAGATTCATGAAAGGTTTGGGTTGGAAAGGAGATTAAAAATCATCTTGTTTCACCTCCTGCCATTCAGTGTGGTGTAGAAAACAAAATAAAAGAAGAAAAGTCATTATTATATGTATCTTTCATGGCCCAAGCTGAAGCTCTGGAAGACAGGCCCCGTGTGTCCAGGTATGATCCTCCAAACAGCTGGATTTGGCATTTTTCTAGGCAAACGTTCCCTCAAGTTTTGCTTCTAAAAATAAATAGGATCATAAACTTTTACAACCACCCCCACAGTACTAAATTTGACACCTCAAACAATGTAGGATGCTGGAAGTGCTGTGTTTTGTACCATCATGAGGGGGAGAAATACCCTTGAAATGCACTTTCTGTGTTACCCTTTCAGCTATATATACAAAATAGTGGAATAAGTATTAACTCTGCTCATTAATTTCAGTATCTACTGGATAAATTTAAAAACACTTAGAAAGTTGGTAAGCCCCCAACTTTGCAAACAGCAGGGAAAGAACCCAAGTGAATCAAAGTCCAGAACCAGAGAGGTTTGTAGTTTAATATTTACTTCAAGCAAATATTTCACCACTTTGGCCATGAAGGCCAAGCCATGAGGGGATTGCCATGAGGGCCAAGCAGTGATGGGGGATGCCATGAGGGCCATGCCGAGAGAGGATTTGCCATGAAGGGGATGCCGTGAGGGCCATGCCCTGAGGGTACTGCTGTGAGGGCTATGCTGTGAGGGCCAAGCCATGAGGGGACTGCCATGAGGGCCATGCCATGACAGGGATGCCATGAAGGGGATGCTGTGAGGGCCAAGCCATGAGGGGACTGCCATGAGGGGATTGCTATGAGGAGGGTGCCATGAGGGTGAAGCTGTGAGGGCATTTTCCATGAAGGGGATGCCATGAGCGCCCTGCCCTGAGGGTACTGCTATGAGGGTTATGCTGTGATGGCCAAGCCATGAAGCCATGAAGGAACTGCCATGAGAGGATTGCCATGAGTGGGATGCCATGACGGGGAGTGCCGTGAGGGTCAAGCCCTGAGGGCATTTGCCATGAAGGGGATGCCGCGAGGGCCATGCCCTGAGGGTATTGCTATGAGGGCTATGCTGTGAGGGCCGAGATATGAGCGGATGGCCAGGAGGGGGGTGCAGCTAGGGCCAAGCCGTGAGGGAATTTGCCCCGAAGAGCAAAGATGCCGTGCGGGCCATATCCTGAGGGTACTGTTATGCGGGCTGTGAGGGCAAAGGCACGAGGGGATTGCCAGGAGGGACAAGCCATGNCAAGCCATGACAGGGATGCCATAAGCGGGGTGCCGCGAGGGCCAAGCCGTGAGGGAATTCACCCCGAGGCGCGGGGATGCCGTGAGGGGCGCCCCGCCATGTTGTGGCGCGTGCACGGGCGCACATGGCCCCGGGCCGCCCCCCGCGCCCCCAAGCCCGGCGCGGGCAGCGCGGGGGCACCGGCAGCCACACACCCCGAGAGAGCCGCGGGCCCTGCGCGGTTTCAGCGCGGCTCGGTGACTTACTGTGCTCCAAAGGAGATTCGAGAGCGGGAAGAATCCTCCGCCAGGCCCGGAACTACAGCACCCAGCGAGCACCGCGGGACCGGCGCGGGAGGAGGGACGGGAGCGTGTCAGCAATGTCGCGACAGGGGCACCCGGAGTTCCCTTTGGCACAGAAATTCCTCAAGTCTGGGACGATGAGGCGGGTGGGGAAAGGGGGAGGGGCGGCCGGAAGACCTTAAGGATGCGCAGGTTGTTTTTACTTTGTCCGTCAGACAGTTGCCTCGGGGGCTGAGGATGGTGGTCTGTGAGGGCTGTGCAAAGGTGGATTTTGTCTCTACGTCCCTTGAAATACCACATAGGAGCAACTCCTTAGTTTGTCCCACATGTGAACTTTCTCTTTTATGAAACCAAAGAGTATTGGGCAACGTTTAGACTAATTTAGCATTACAGTTGTGCTACAATACTGTTAATAAAACAAGATTTGATCCACTTTTCCTCCCTTCAAGAGCTATAATGTGAAAACATCACTGTTCTATGTTAAATACTTTAGGAAATAAGGTTTAAAGTGACTTTTGGGGGGGTTTTGTTTGGGTTTTTTTTGTTGTTGTTTTGGTTTGGGTTTTTTAAAATATATATTTAAGCATGCCCCAGACTCCTGCTTTGAAAGGGAAGAGTAGCATGAATAAATGCTGTAAGTAGTTTTGATGATTGTAGCAGAACTACTATTACTAAAGTCCCATAATGTTACTAATTGAACATTACCAGCAATAATCACTGGTCTTGACAAGACGAAAGTAAAATAATTAATCTGAAAACTACCTGACACTGAAACTTATTAATAAAAGTGTTTAAATGGAGTTTATTCAGCAAGAGGAGTTGGAGAGAACAAGAACAGTTATTTTCCCTTAGGGTTGTGGATCCTCATATGTATGAGGAGGGACTTTTTGTAATTATCACATCACGTTTGTTTATAAGGAGTCAGAGGGAAACATGCAGCACACACTAAAGTCCTTGTCCAGCTTTTTTGGGGCACCTTTCTTCATGTTTTTTGACATGCCTGGTTGAGACAAGGCCATTTGCATCAGCTAAATCTAAATATGTCTGAAATTGTTCAAGTGAGACATTTTCAGTCTTTACTTTGATATCAAAAATTACATAGTGTTCTACCAGTAAATNATTATCACGTCACGTTTGTTTATAAGGAGTCAGAGGGAGACATGCAGCACACACTAAAGTCCTTGTCCAGCTTTTTTGGGGCACCTTTCTTCATGTTTTTTGACATGCCTGGTTGAGACAAGGCCATTTGCATCAGTTGAATCTAAATACGTCTGAAATTGTTCAAGTGAAACATTTTCAGTTTTTACTTTGNCACCTTTCTTCATGTTTTTTGACATGCCTGGTTGAGACAAGGCCATTTGCATCAGTTGAATCTAAATACGTCTGAAATTGTTCAAGTGAAACATTTTCAGTCTTTGATATCAAAAATTACATAGTGTTCTACCAGTAAATCTAACATATATTAATGTGAGCACGGCATGAACAGGTAAAAGAACTTCTTAACTGTAACTATTTTATATTTTAAATAGAATAAATCGTGTGACCTAAAAGTAAACAAATTGATACAAGTCTCTGGTTCATTTTATTCTCCAAAGTTAATATTAATGCAGATCACAGGACATAGTGAAGAATGATGGTGCTTTTAAGGGGTCTTGCAAGTGATCATTAAACAGTATTGACGTTGCAAATTTTTAGATCCCAACAGCAATTAAACAGTTTTACTTGGGTTTTCATAGAATCCCAGGATGGTTTGGGTTTGAAGGGACCTTAAAGACCATTTAGTAATTACCATGAGCAAGGATGCCACTCACCAGATCAGGTTCGGAGGTATTTTGAATTTGTCATTTCAACTAAGTCCCCTAAGTTAGTACTACAGAAACTGTGTGTGGGGAGAGTCTTCCAGCCATAGGATTATTCGGTTCTACAGCCTGTTAGAACACGCATATAATTAAATTTTGATTTGATTAGGGCATCAGGGGCAGCACTGAGGGGGTCCCCAGGGTGGCTGTACTCTGGACAAACTGATTTTGGTGCCTTCCATCAGTGCCAGAAAAGCTCCGGCTTTCTAGGCGGGCAAAAGGCGCACTTTATTTATCCTCCACCCTTCGCTTTTCCCCCTTTGTTCCTTTAATTTTCGCGGCCCCGCCGCCAGCCCCCGGAGCACATGTGCGTGTCACCGCCGGGCGGAGGGGGAGGGAGGGAGCGCGGGCGGGCGCCTCTCGCATGGAGCCGGGGCTGAGGGCCCCGTGGTGATGCAGCAGCAGCGGCAGCACCGCCCGTGTGNGCGGGGCGGTGTGTCTGTGTGGGGAAGGGGTCTGTGCGAGGCGGCGGTGTGAGCGCGGAGCGCCGGGGACTGGTTTAATGCTTTCACCGGGGTACGGGGACACGCTCGGGGCGGCTTCGCCGGTGGCGGCGGCGGAGGCGCGGAGTGCGGGGGGGCGGCGGGAGCGCCACAACATGGCGGCGGCGGCTGAGGGGACACGAGACCTTCCTCCCCCCCCGCCGGAACCCGCCACTGCTCTATGGCCCGTGCGCCCCGCTAGAGCGGCCGGTCGCAGCCAT
>VXBB01020322.1:11066-50180 GCA_013399915.1 Illadopsis cleaveri | reverse complement strand
ACAGCTTCTCTGGGCAACCTGTGCCAGGATCTCACCTCACTCACTGAGGAGGTTTTTCTTTTTCCTAAGATCTAATCTAACTCTCTCATTTTGAATNGCTCCATCTGCTCATCCCAGCCTGCACTGATCCCAGGGGTTGTGCTGACTCAAATGCTGCACTTGGCCTTGTTAAACTTCATGAGATTTCCGTGGGGCACTTCCTGAGCTTGTCCAGATCCCTCTGGATGGCCCCATCCTTTAGAGGTGTCACCTGCGAACCTGCTGAGGGTACACTTCATCCTTTTGTCATTAATGAAGATATTAAGTAACGCTGATTCATTAATGAAGCTATTAAGTAACACTGGTCCCAATACAGATTCCTGAGGGACATCACTTGTCACTGATGTCCATCAGGACTCTGAGCTTTAGACCACTCTTCTCTGGATGGGACCATCCAAACAACTGCTAATGCACCTCACAGTGTACCTGTCAAATTCTTCACTCCAGTTTGGACAGAAGAATGTTGAGGGGGCAATGTGTCAAATACTTTGTGGAAGTCCAGGTAAATGCTCTCTGTAGTTCTTCTCTTTACACAATGATGTAGTCAGTTCACCACAGAGGGTGAGACAGAATTTTCTCTTTGTGAAGCTGTGCTGGTTGTCTCAAATCATGTCCCTGTCCTCCGTGTGCCTTAGCAGAGCCTCTAGGAGGATCTGTCCCATGATCTTTCCTGCACAGATGTGAGACTGACAGGGTGGTAGTTCCCAGAATCATCCTCTGTTCCCTTCTTCAAGGGAATTGCTTTTCACTGCCAGAGGGCAAGGTTAGATCATGTATTAGGAGGAGACTCTTCCCTATGGGAGTGAGGAGGCCCTGGCACAGGGTGCTCAGAGCAGCTGTGGCTGCCCCTGGATCCCTGGCAGTGCCCAAGGCCAGGTTGGACACTGGGGCTTGGAGCAGCCTGGGACAGTGGGAGGTGTCCCTGCCATGGCAGGGCATGGAACAAGATGAGCTTTGAGGTCCCTCCCAACCTGAACCATTCCATGACTATGATACTACTTGGAAAGAGCTGTGTTCCTACTGGACCTCTGTCCTGACTAACGTGATGTGGGAAATTTTTTGAAGGAAGTGTTGTTTTATTACTTAAAATAACTCTGAGAGGAAGGAAAGAGAACTGGAAAGGGAGTGTGTGCTGTTTGTGTGTGGTAGTAGTGAATTGGGCATGGTTTGCAAGTTTAATTGTTTTCTACCTCTGTCCATGTACTTCACAACTACTCTGAAAGATTTTTTTAAATGCAGTCTTATAAATGTTTACAAGGTTAATGTCATTTTTTTCTAGATGTAGACAAAAATACTGTGAAAAATAGTACTCAGTCTACAAAAAGGAGCTCTACTGGTGAAGATGAAATTCCTAGGAAAAAAGCAAAGAAAAACAAGAAGCACAAAAGCAAGAAGAAGAAGAAAAAGAAGAAGAAAAGGAAGAAAGAGAAAAAGCATAAAAAACAACCAAAGGAATCCAAGTTGATTGCACGTCCTGGAGAACCTGCAGGCGTGCAGCTAGCTCCTCCTCACTTGATGCCAGAGCAGTCCAGCTCCCAACTGAATGTACAGCATGGAGTGTTTGCAGATGCAAACCTGGCTGGCCAAACGCAGCCAGAACTGTGCTCAAAACCAACTGAGGGGCTTGATAATCAAGCCTTAGGACTTGTTTCTCATTCAGTGACTGATTCTCAGCAATCTGCAGAAAATCTTGGAAGTGGGGAGGGGACTTTGTGTGCAACAAATCCTCCATTTAATTTAGAAAGCATCCACTCTAATATCCCAGAAACTACTAGTATAGATCAAACTAGAATTTGCACTAGCGAAGAACAAATTCAGCAGTCCCATGGAAATATTTATCCTGTAGCTATTAATGCCAGTGTTGTGGATACTGGAAATTATACTTGGTCCAGCATCCCATCTGGAATTGCCAGTAAATCGGAGATTCAGAAAGATTCAGTAGAAGCATTAAGAGGTACAGAAGTCACTCTGAAATCTCAAGGCATTGGGGAAGTAAAAGCTTCGGACATAGCTCTCGAGCCTGAGACCATGGAGGTGTTGACTTACTCAGAAGCATCTCATCAGTCTGTGTCTCAGAGGGCAGCACAGGGGTTGGAAACAGCTTCAGAATCTGTGTCCTTGGCAGGTGATGTGACAACTCCTACACCTGCAAATTGGGCACATCCAAGTGCTATGACTGTAGCTCACATGGCTGTGGCTGGGCAAGAAGTGAAAATTCCAGAAACAACTGAAAAATCTCTGCACATGGGAAATGTGAGAAGTGTGGAGAGCTATTCGGAATTGGGGGGTGCGAGCAGAACTTTGGAGCCATCCCTGCAGCCCTCAGTTATATCTGGGAGTTTGAGCGTGGCGCAGGGCAGCCCCATGGAGGCTTCCAGTGTTCTGAAAGCAGGTGTACCTTTGCAACATCCTTTGGCAATATCTGCAGCCACCCATGTGGAAATAAAAAGTGCCAAAGCACCTCCAGGACCAGGAGCTGTTACAAAAATGAAGGATATGGAACCAGCCATGGGAAATGTGACAGCTTTGGAAACAACCATGGAACCTGTGGGTGTTGTAGCAAAAGATGTCACAGCAGCTCATGAAAGTCTGCAAGGCGAAAATGTGGAAGGTACCACAGGTTCTACAACAGCAGTGAGTGCATCCGCAATGTTCCTACAACATGGAGTTTTGACAGAAACAAGGAGTGTGGACAGAACCCAGGGATCTGCACTTCCAGCAGGATTGACAGGTGTGAATGTGGTTGCAGAGGCAAAAGGATTAAGGGCAACTTCAGGACCTGCCACAGTTGTACAGACCTTTGTTCCCCAAACAGCTCCAGAAGTCCAGATGGCAGAGGGTTTTAGAAGTCCACGGGCAAAAGATTCAGAAGGTACTTCATTGCTGAGGGAATCAAGACCTGAGGGTGAATCACATGTGAGAGGTTTGGCACCTGCCCTGTTTTTGCAGAAGGAAAACACACAAGGTCCAGGAGGAGTCGTGAGACCAGTGGCTGTGATGGAGGCAAAAACTTTTACAACAGCTTCAATGTCCTTACAAGTGGAAGGTGTGAAAGCTTCAGAAGAAGCTGTGCATTGTGGGACTGTTGCAAGTCCAGGACTTCCTGCCTTAGAAAGGACTCCTGAACCTATGGTTGCGTGTGAAAGCGTGGAACCAGTTAGCGAGGCTGAGACATCAGCAGGGGTGATGTCATGGCAAACCACTGCAGAGAGAGAACCTCTCCATGCAAGCCAAACAGAGAGTCCCATCATTGCACGGTCACAGGTTGTGACACACACAAGAACCTCACAAACTGAGGTGCTGAGGGAGAGAAAGGATTCAGAACACGCTCCAGAAGCAGAGACAAGGAGCAGAGAAGCAATCCTAGAACCTGTGCAAACTTCAGAAAGCAGTTCAAAGTCTATTCAGGAACAAATAGTAGGTCATTCAGCAGCAGTATTGGAGTCTTTGCCCAGAGTGGAAGAAAACAGTATGGCATCAGGAGTATTGACAGATGTGCAAACTCAGGGATCTGCTGTAGAATATGAAATTGCAGCAAGGAGGACCAGCACACAAGGAAATGAGCCCTCAGAAATGGAGAAAGCAGAATATCTGGAGCCAACATCAGAAGCTGGAGGAGTGAGGTGGTTGGAGAGCATGAAAGAGTCTGCAACAGTAGAGGTGAAAGGTTGTGGAACAGGTGAAGAGCTTGTGGTACCCATGGGTGATGCTTCAGCAGCTGTTCCAGAATATTTGCATGCTGAAAAGCAACAAGAGCTTCAAGTAGTTCTAGAAGCAAAACCTGCTGCAGAATGGAAGGGTGCTGAAGAGGCTCCAGAAATCTTGGGTGCTTCTGAAATAAAATCTTCTGAAACAGTTCCAAAACCAGGGGATGTGAAAGGCCTGGAAACCACACTGGAACATGAAATGACAGCCGAGGTACAATATGTAGAAGGAGTACAGAGTCAACAGGTGGAGGATATGGTGATTGAGAAGGAAGATGCCGAGCAGACTCAAATATCTGAGCCTTTAGTAGCAGAAACAGTTTTTAGTACTTCACATGCTGCAGAAGAAAAAGTTTCAGCAGGGACTTCTGTAGCAGAAACACAAGATTTGGAAGCAACTCCTCGGACTGATGTAGAGCTGAAAGAAGCAGAAGCAGCTGTAAGGTTGGAGGCAGAGACAAAAGATCTGGAAGCAGCTCCAGTACCTGAGACTGATGCAGAAGCAGGTACAGAACTTATAGAGGAAGGCCAGTTGGAAGACACTCCAGAAGCTGAGGATGTCAAAGAAGCAACTCCAGAAGAGGACTCTGAGAAAAGAGACTCAGAAACATCCGATGTGCAACCTGATGTGGCAGCACGAATGAAGGAGACTCTCATGAGGCTTGAGAATGTTGTTGAAAAAAGTAGTCATAGAACCAGTGAGAAAAAACATGATTCAAAGAAACAGAAAAGGAGCCGTTCCAAGTCTCAGTCCAGGTCTAGGAAGCGGAAGAAAAAATCAAGGTCACGTTCTACTTCCCGGCGTTTGACCTCTAAAAGAGCACGTTCTAGGAGCAGAAACTATTCAGTTTCCAGAAAAAAGCATTCCAAATCTAGGTCTCGATCTGTGGAGAAGAGGGAGAGAAGAGTGTCTTCCAGGCGGTCCAGGCGCAGACGTTCTAGGTCATCTGACCGTTACAGGTCTAAATCCAGATCACCAGAAAAGAGATTGTCCAGACGGGGACGTTCCAGGTCGTCTGACCACTACAGGTCTAAATCCAGGTCAGTGGAGAAGCGGCTGTCCTCCCGAAGGTCCAGACGCAGACGTTCCAGGTCGTCAGACCGCTGCAGATCCAAGTCCAGGTCAGTGGAAAAGCGGCTGTCCGCCCGAAGGTCCGGGCGCAGGCGTTCCAGGTCTTCCGACCACTACAGGTCTAAGTCACGGTCAGTGGAGAAGCGATTGTCCTCCCGAAGGTCTGGCCGGAGACGTTCCAGGTCATCTGATCGCTACAGATCCAAGTCCAGGTCAGTGGAGAAGCGACTGTCCTCCCGAAGGTCAGGCCGGAGACGTTCCAGGTCATCTGACCGCTACAGATCCAAGTCCAGGTCAGTGGAAAAGCGACTGTCCTCCCGAAGATCTGGCCGCAGACGTTCCAGGTCGCCCGACCGCTACAGGTCTAAGTCACGGTCAGTGGAAAAGAGATTGTCCTCCTGGCGATCCCGCCGCAGACATTCCAGGTCCTCTGACCGTTCAAAATCTAGATCCAGGTCTTCAGAAAAGGGAGGAGGCAAAGAATACTCCTGGAGGTTCAGACATCGGTCTGGTTCCTCTGATCGTTCAAAATCCAGGTCAAGATCTGTTGAGAAAAGAGGTCGGAAGGCATCTGTACGGAGGTCCAAACGTCAGCGCTCCAAGTCCTCAGATCGCTACAAATCTCGATCCAGGTCAGTAGAAAAAAGAGATCGAAAGCAATCATCGCGGAAGTCTAAACGTCAGCGCTCCAAGTCCTCTGACCGGTACAAGTCTAGATCCAAATCAGTGGAAAAAAAGAAGGACTCCTCACGAAAATCCAAGCGCCGACGCTCAAAATCTTCTGAACGCTACAAGTCTAGGTCTAGGTCTGTGGAAAAAAAGCGCAAGGAGTCTTCAAAAAAGTCCAAACGGAAACGTTCCAAGTCCTCTGACAGCGTTAAGTCAAGGTCCAAATCTGTAGAAAAAAAAGATAAGTCATCTTCAGCAAAGTCCAGTAGCAAGCATGTGGAGTCTTCTGAACTTCAGGAGTCAGCCAAAGGTTTTGATAAAGATGTTCCTCAATCTTCTTTTGGAAGTGAAGGTAACTCCTCTAATGGTCCCACATCAGTAGCTTTGTCTGATGAAGGAGTAAACGGCCCAGTGCTGCCACCATCTTTTGGAAGTGGATTGTCCAAAACTTCAGGGAACCTTGAGGAAGGTTCCTCATCTGTTGAAAAAACAGATCTGCAGCATTCTGCCACATCTGAATTTGATACCTCCAAAACCCCAGATGACCAGGAATTGAGATCCTCATCTGTGGAAAAAACACAGGATTCAGAGCTGTGTATGACATCTGAAAATGGATCAACTGAAAAAGCTGAACTTCCATACTCCACATCCAAGTCAAGATCCTCATCTGTTGAAAAAAGGGGAGATCTAGAAACTTCTTCAGTAGCTGAGTTCCATCTCTCTGCATCCCGTGAAGATGAATCCAGAACTGCACCTCTCAGAGAAGTAGAAGGTCCAGAGCTTCCTCCAGGACTTAAAAAAGACATGCAAGTTCAGTCGTCTTCTCTCCTGTCCGAAGATGGGCTCTCCAACCGGTCTGATGGTCACGAATCACAGCATATTCCTGGTGAACACACAGAGCTTTCACAGGTTCTGCAAGTACCTGAACGTGAGTCTTTCCAGCTGGCTGACAGCCCTGGAGCACTGGAAGCTCAGAGGCCTTTCCTGCCACCTGAAATGATCTGCCCTGTGATCCCTGATGGCTGTGAGTCAGGCCAGATGCAGGAGCCCTCTCTTGTTTCTGACAGTGGACACTTCATGTCTCCTGATGGACGTGGATCAGGATCCAGCTTTGCTGCACCAGTAGAGGAGCATCCATTGTCTGTAGGCGAGTCCTTTAAGTCACCACATGGAAATGAACAAAGTTTTTTATCTGTTGAAAAAGTCAAGGCTCCAGATGTTTCTCTTACATCTGTGTGTGGTTCTGTTGACGTGTCTGCTGACCTCATTTCAGTGTCTTCTTTTGAAGTTCATGAGTCCAGATCATCTGTTGACAAAGGTTTAGATGGTCCAACACTTCCACAAGTGCTTGAGGTTGACTGCTCCAGATCTTCGGAAATGCACGAATCGAGATACCTTACTGGAAAAATAGATGGTGCAGGATCTTTGGTGATGTCTAAAAGTGGAATTCCCATATGCCATGATGGCCACAAAGCAAAGTACAATTCCTTTGAGCAAACAGAGAGTGCAGAACTGTCAGTGGCATCTGAGCTTCGGTGTTCCATCTTTCCTGAAGGCTATAAATTGACATCTGCTGCAGTTGAAAAAGTGGAGATCCAGAAGCCTTCTCTTTCACTGGAAAGTGGCCTCTCTGTGTCTGCTGATGGTTGTGAATCAGTGAGCACACCTGAAAAACTACAGCCTCCAGTGACGACTGTGACATCGGAAGGTGGGATTCTGCTGTTGCCCGACAGTCATGAACTCAGACCTGTCCCTGCAGAAAAAGCAGAGGTGCTAAATTCATCTGAACTGAAACACCTGGCATCCCCTGATGGCTACAAGCTGAGATCTGCCTGCAGTGAAGAAATACAGGTGCAGGAGCCCTTTCTGATAGTGGAAAGTAGGTGTTCTGTTGCCTCTGATGGTCATGAGTTGGCATCCACCCCTCTTGGAAGAGCTGAAGAGCCTTCTCAAGTGTCTGAAAATGAGTGCACGATAGGGCTTGATGGCCCAGAGTTGACATCAACCCCCGCTGAAAAAGCAGAGCTTTACCAGCTTTACCAGATGCCTGAAGAAAGATGTGTGGAGTCCCTTGACAGCCGGGACCTGCAATCACCGTCTGCTGAAAAGACACAGGTGCAACAGCCTGCCCTGGTATCTGAAAATGAACATGCCATGTCCTGGGTGGGCCAGGAGTTGAGGTGCAGCTCTTCTGAGAAGGTAGAGATGCAAGAGGAGGCTGTGGTTCCTGACGGTGCTGTGTCTGCTGAAGATCACAGATTGCCCGCTTTCTTGGCTGGAAAACCAGAAGTGCAGGAGTGTTCTCTGCTGCCTGAAAATGAATATGGTGAGTCTCCTGAGGGCCAGGAGGTGATGGCCAGCCCTGCTGAGAAGGAGGTGCAGGAGCCTTCTCTGACACCTGGTAGTGAATATGCCATCTTCCATCAAGGCCAAGTGCTGCAGTCTGGCCTCGTTGGAAGCACAGCAGTGCAGGAGCCAGTGCTGGTCCCAGACAGCCAGTATGCTGCATCTCCCAAGGGGCAGGAGCTGCTCTGTGTTTACCCTGAAAAAGCAGAGGTGCAGGAGTGTTCTTTGCTGTCTGAAAACGAGTACGATGCATCCCCCGAAAGGCATCATTTGAGATCCAGTTCCGTTGAAAAAGAAGAATTGCAGGAACATTCTGAAGCATCTGAAAGTGAAAGTTCAATATCCACTGATAGCCAGGAGCTGCAGCCTGCTGTTGCTGGAAAACCAGAGGTGCAGGAGTTGTCCTTGTCTGAAGGTGAATGTCCCGTGAGCCCTGAAGGTCAGGAGCTGCAGTCCAGCCCCGCTAAAAGAGTAATAGCCAGGGAACCTGCTCCGACATCTGAACATGCTCTGTCACCTGAAGTGTATGAGTCAAGATTGGCACATGCTGAGAAAACAGAGGGTGTTGATTCTGCTTTGACAGCTGAACGTGACCATCTCTTTTTTGAGAGCCAGGAGGTGAGTTTCACCTCTCTTCAGAAAGCAGATGTGCAGGACCATTCTCCAACAGCTGAAAATGAACATGGAGCATCCTCAGATGGGCAGGAGTTGAGATTTGCCACTGTTGAAAAAGTAGACAGTGTTGAACCTTTGGCACTGAATGATAGAGCCTCAATGTCCCCTGATGACAATGACTTGAAATCCATCCCTGTTGAAAAAGTGGATCATGCAATGCCTTCTTTAATGCCTGAAGGGCGCTCGGTGTCTCCTGATAACTACAGTGTGAGATCAGGCCCTGGTGAAGAAACGGGGGATCTGGAGCCCTCTTTGAGATCTGAGCGTAGATACTCCACATCCTCCTATCAGGAAGGTCATGAGCCAAAGTCTCCCGTGGAGGAAGAGGGTCTGGAGTCCTCTGTGACTTCTGAACATAGACGATCCGTGTCCCCTGAGGGCCATGACCAGAAATCTATTGCAGATGAAGAAACTGATGATCTGGAGAGGCGTTCCACTTCCCCTGATGAGCAGGAGTCAAGATCTAGCATTGGTGAAGAAGCAGAGGATCTGGAGCAGCCTTTGACAACAGAACATAGATGCTCTGAGTCCTCTGATGAGCACGAGTCAAGGTCAACCGCTGGAGAAGAGGCAGAGGATGCAGAGGCCTCCTTGGCAGCTGAAAGAAGAGACTCCATATCCTCTGACGACCGTGAGTCAAGGTCTGCTGCTGGGGAAGATGTAGAAGATGAGGAGCCCTCCTTGACAGCTGAACGTAGACACTCCACATCTTCTGATGACCGTGAGTCGAGGTCTACAGCTGATGAAGAAGCAGAGGATTTGACAGCTGAACATCGCTCTGTGTCTCCTGATGGACGTGAGTCGAGGTCAACCGTTGGTGAGGAAGCAGAGGACCAGGAGCTCTCTTTGACAGCTGAGCGTAGACACTCCACATCTTCAGATGAACAGGAGTCAAGGTCTACTGCTGGTGAAGATGCAGAGGATGTGGAACCCTCCTCGGCAGCTGAGCAAAGAGATTCCACCTCATCCGACGAGCAAGAGTCAAGGTCTACTGCTGGTGAAGAAGCTGAGGATGTGGAGCCTCTGACAGCTGAACACAGGCGTTC
This sequence comes from Illadopsis cleaveri, assembly GCA_013399915.1. Classification (NCBI taxonomy): domain Eukaryota; kingdom Metazoa; phylum Chordata; class Aves; order Passeriformes; family Timaliidae; genus Illadopsis; species Illadopsis cleaveri. Next base: position 40,629 of record VXBB01020322.1, on the reverse strand, counting down.
TGCATCCCCTGATGGGGCTGAATCGAGGTCTACCACTGCTGAAGAAGAAGGAGAGGATGCGGAGCCCTCCTTGACAGCTGAACAAAGAGAGTCTACATCATCAGATGAGCATGAGTCAGAGTCTTCCAGTGGTGAAGAGGAGGGAGAGGATGCAGAGCGCTCTTTGGCAGATGAAGAAAAGCAGGATTCCATGCCTCTTGAGCAGTCGGAGGAACAGGACTCTTCCTTTGTCCCTGAAAGTAGGCGTTCTGAGTCTTCCGAACGTGAGAAATCCAGATCCAAATCAGTTGATAAAGCATCTGACAAAGAGTCTCCACAGAGATCTGTAAGCAGACTCTCAAAGTCTCCTGCTCGCCAAAAGAGTCGATCCGCATCTGTAGAAAAAACAGCGGACAAGGAGTCCGTGCGGAGGTACAGACGGAGACGCTCCAGGTCCACAGCTCACCAGAGGAGCCAGTCAACATCTGTGGAGAAAACAGCAGACAAGGAGTCCTCACGCAGATCCCGGCGGAGACGCTCCAGGTCTGCTGCTCGCCAGAGGAGCCAGTCCAAGTCTGTGGAGAAAGCAGCAGACAAGGATTCATCTCGCAGGTCCAGAAGCCGACGCTCCAGGTCCTCCCAGCGCAGATCCAAGAGATACGACACGGACTCGCGCTCCAGACGGAACCGCTCCAGGTCAGCCACACGGAGAAGAGCATCCAGATCCCGGTCCAGCTCGTTGTCACGTTCCAGGCACAGGAGGAGAAGCAGGTCAAGGTCGGCGTCGCGAAGGCGGCGTTCCTTGTCCAGGGACAGGCGCAAGAGGTCGCAGAGAAACAGATCGAGGTCTACTGACAGGAGAAGGAGGAGATCCGACTCCAGAGACCGCAGGATATCGCTCCGGTTGCGGAGCAGGAGCCGGACCCCTCTCCGCCAGAGACGGTCGCGGTCCAGGGGGAGGAGACGGAGCTCCAGCAGGTCCCCGATCCGGCTGCGGCGCTCCCGCTCCTCGGGGAGAAGGCGCTACAGCAGATCCCCTGACCGGCGCAGGTCCAGGTCCTCCGAGTTCTCCTCCAGATCACCCAAACGTCTTACAGACCTGGGTAAGTCAGTGCTTTATTTTCAGTAGTTCCACAGTGAGGTGGTAGTGGGTGGATTTGCATAGTCCGATTTTAGCTCTGGAGCATTCATAAGGGATTTCTTGGAAGTCACTCTGGATTAATTTTAGGAAGTGACTTTCAGCAGGAACTTTTATGTTGGAGCGAAATCAACACTGAGCATTTGAATGAAAACCTCTTTAGAGCCAGTTTTACCTTGGGTCTAGAGCTTTTGTACAAAAGTAGCAGGTTGCAGTCTCAAAGAACATTCTGCATGGCAATAGTGAAGGCCAAGTACTTGTATGTAAGAGAATTTAGAATTTCTACTCCTGAGAGCAAAGATCCTTCAGGTACCAGTTGGAGAGTCCCAGGCTCTGTTGTCAGCTGTTCCCAGGACTCTTGTCTTGCTTCTTTCCCATGGTAAGAACTTAAAGGAAAGAGAGACTTGTTTCTGAAAATAGTCCCAGACTCAGCAGATCGGAAAATAAAATAAAACCTTACAAGCTGCATCTTTTCTCTGTGCTTGTAGAAAGAGAGGCTGCGGTGTTTCCTTGGATAGTGAGTTAATAAAGGGAAAGAAGGTTTGAACTGGGAGATGAGCTCTTGTACAGTGTGTGAGGAAACTTGTGGTGGTCTTGAGGTTCTGAACCTTCTAGTCCTGCCTCACCACAGTTACCATGGAAGCCTTCCAGTTAGGGAGTTATTTGTAAACTGGCAGAAGGCTTGATTTAATTTCATTAGCTATTTATATGTGAGGGCTGTCTTTCTCCTTATTAAAGCGAAATACTGTTCTGTTAACAGTTTTTCATCTAATAGTATTATAAGCAGGAGCACATTTTACTCAGAGCTTGTTTTTCTGTTTGGTGGTTGTAAGTAGCTTTTGGGCTACATCTGGGGAGATGAGACTTCCTCCAGAGGTTTGAGGGCTTTTCAGAGATAGATAATGAGGAAACTCTGGACTTTATGCTGTGTAGGAGGGACCCAGTATTGCCAAAACAGGAGTGAATCAGTGAAGTAAGAGACTTCAAAACATGAGGAGTGAAAGGATGTTGTAGTTGGGACTGCTGTGCTTTGGGTTACATTTGCAGTTCCACTTGCCTTCTGCACAGCCCAGCCCTAAAGTGTAGAGCAGCTGAGAACAATTTCAGTTATTTTCACAGAACATAAAAAATGCCCAGTGCGGGTAGAATCTCGTTTAGCTTGCCAGAAACACTTCTTTATTATTAAACCAAGAATCTACAAAAAAAACCCCTGCTCTTTAAAAAAACCCAAATCTTTTCAGACAAGGCCCAGCTACTTGAAATCGCCAAAGCCAACGCAGCCGCCATGTGTGCGAAGTCTGGCGTGCCCTTACCCCCGAGCCTGATGCCTCTGCTGTCCCAGAAGAAGGATGACAAAGCCAACCAGAAGTCCTCAAGGGACACCCTGAAGGAGCTCACTGAGGTGAGGGAGAACAGCATCATCAAGCTTGGAAATGACCACACTCTGGGCTTGGTGACCCGGGGGAGGTTGTCACTGCGTGCTGCTGTCACCTGGGAGCTGCCTGGTGTTCAGAATCCCTGAATCCCTGAGGCTGGAAAAGCCCTCCCAGCCCAGGGAGTCCCAGCTGTGCCCACCTTGTCCCCAGCCCAGAGCACTGAGTGCCACCTCCAGCCCTTCCTTGGACACCACTAGGGATGGGTACTCAAACCTCCCTGGGCAGCCCCTGCCAAAGCCTGACGACCCTTTTGAGCCCTTATTCTCCACACAGGTTAAGTCATCAAAAGTGGTATTTTTTAATTACATAGAAATACATGAAATCAAATAATTTTGCTTTTTCTTATTTTTAGTTTCGATTCTGTTCTAATTTTGTACAAATAGGTAGTTGTCTCTAAAGTCCTGTCAGTGAAATCCAAAACTTTCACTCCTGATTTTTTGTTCTAGTGATGTTAATTATGGTTTGAGTTGGAAGGACCTTCAAAGCTCAGCCTGTCCCACCCTCTGCCATGGGCAGGAATACCTTCCTGTGTCCCAGGTTGCACCAAGCTCTGTCCAGGCTGGCCTTGGACTTCCCTCAGAACAGAGAAAATCTGGAATAGAAAAGTGCCTTAATTATTTTTTTTTTAATTGCATCATGAGTGTGACAGTTCTGAAACTGTGTCTGTAGAAATAATCTGAGATGAAACAATGTCCAGGTGCTGAGAGATAATCTGCATTTGTGCCTGGGCTAGGGGAGCAGAAGTACTAAACAAGGGCTGAGTTGGTGCAGGTGCCCTGTGGTGACATCCTGGGAGGTTTTTCGCATGCCTTGAACAAGATCCAGCATAGCTTGTGCTGATCTGCAGGCCCCAAATCTGCACCTTCCTTTCCTTTCCAGCTTTGGAGATCTGCTGAATGACGTTTCTGTTCTTTGAACTCAAAACTGTGCACAGAAGGAGTGCAGGTGGTAGGAAGTCAGTAAAGACATTTTAACCATAAAATTCTGGACTTTTGAGAAAGTCTTTTTGTCTTTGGTCCTTTTCTTCCTTTTTTTCCCCCCACCCCATGGAGGCTCCTCCCACTTTGACTGTGGTATCCCCATAACACTTCTGTGTTTTAATTGTGTTGCACGTCAGATGGGGGTGTCTTGCATAGCTGGCCAGCACCACAGTATTCCAGAAGAATCTGAGCTCTTCTGGAGCCATCACTTCTGACAAGGTCCCTGCACTGCCAGAGAACTGAGTCAGTAACCAAGGAGTGCCTGGCAAAGCTGTGGTGGTGGTGGATAATTTGTGTAGAACATTTAAAGTACATCTATTGATTCTGTTGCTAAAAAATTTTCCACCTCCTGGTTTAGTAAAGAAAACCACTGTTTTTCATAGAAATGTTCTTTGTGAGTTTGGCTTGAAAGTTCAGGTTTACTTAGAACTGACATTTCTCTCTGTTTTATTTTTCAGAAATGCAAGAAGATTGCTCAGAGCACTGATGATGTGATAGTGAACAAGCCTCACGTTTCTGATGAAGAGGAGGAAGAACGTCCTTTCTATAACCATCCTTTTAAGCTGAGTGAACCCAAACCTATTTTCTTCAATTTAAGTGTGAGTACTACTTATATTTTCAATGCTTTAAATCCTGGTTCTTTTTAATAATACAAGTAATTCTACAGAAATGTGTCAAGGGTTGATAATCTCGGTGAAACTGGGAGTATTTTTTAATCAATTTAAAGAAACATTCCCAGTTCATCAAGATTAAATTGAGACTCTTGGTAAAATTGTGAGTATTTCTTTAAATGCATCTGGAAATCAAATGCTTTGAAGCATGGATTAGGATTTGTTTAAATTTTGTGGGGTTTGGGGTTTTTTGGGGTGGTGGGTGGTTTTTTTTCTGTTTTATTTGGGGTGGGGACTTGTGCCCGTCAAAGTCTGTTCTGATTTTACAGGATATAAAGCACTAAAAAAGCTTTAATATGCTCAGCAAAAACAGAAATAACATTCCTGGTTTTGTGTATAAATGTATATAACTTGTGGTGTACATAAAATAAGCAGTAGTGCACATTTACAAAAGGTGTAAGTAGAAATGGATTTAGATTTTATATTCTATTGTTAGAAAAGGCTACAAGGAAACTCAAGAAACCTTGGAATTCTTCCAGCCTCTGAAGAGGAATGTTCTGTAGTGGTTAGGGGCTGCTCTGCCCCTTGGTCTTGTTTTTGACCCTTTTAGTTTTGTTCTTTCTCTCTCCTAAAACCATTCCCATCCATAGTCCTTGGAGTTTATCCAGTATTATCCAGTGCTGCCAGCTGTGTTTGCTTCTTGGAAGGGAACCTGGCAGGGATTTCTGCAGGTTTTTAATATACTAACAGCACCAAGCAAAACAAGGCCATATAGACATCATCTGCTCGGAGGCTCAGGCTGCTGCTAAAAATAGGAGCAGAATTAGAAACCCAAATGCTGGGAGCTGTTTTCTCTCCACTCATGGGGAGCTTTTGATCACAGGCAATGTTTTGCTGCCCAGGATTTTTGCCTTGGGGCTTTCCATACAAAACATCTGTGTGGCAGGTGGAGATTGTTCTCAGTGCGATTGGGGTCAGTTGGGAGAGGAGTTTCAGGGATTTGGGGTTGCCAAAGTTGTTTTAAGGAGTTTTTCATCTTCTGATAGCACAGTTTGTGGGTCACTTGTGTGTTTTTAGGGCTGTGCCAAAATGATTAATTATAAAGGCTTATTACTCTAGAGTAAGACTGAGTTCTGTACAAACCAAATCCCAGGTGTTTGCAGCAAAACCACCTCATGACTCCTGGGTGTTCTCAAGTCTTAACTTCTTCTCATTTTATTTCTCTCAGACTCCCAGCATAAAACCAGCACCACCACCCCAACCAAAAAACCAGGTCAGCCTGTCCAAGGAGTTCCCTGTTTCCTCTGGGTCTCAGCATAGGAAGAAGGAGGCAGACAGTGTCTATGGAGAGTGGGTTCCCGTGGACAAAAACGGCAAAGACGACGGCAAGGACGATGTTTTCCCCAAGCCAGCCATTGAGGTAAGGAAGGCAAGGAGAGCATATCATATAAAAAAACCAAAACCATCATCTGGGCAGTCTGGTACCAAACTGCAGTCTGGGGAAAAAAAATCAAAAGGCACTAAAAAGGTAGTGCCTAACGCTACACTAAGCTGAGGAGCTGAGCTCTGCAAATGGGGATGCTCACATTGGCAGTGTGGAAACAGCCTGTACCCATCCTGCTTCTGGCAGCTGGTGACTTCTTGGTCTCAACAGAATTTAAACTGTAGCTGGAAGATGAAAAAACTTCCCAGTTCAGTTTCCTGCAGAGGTTAATTAATAATCCCTTGAGATTTGCACAGTAATGTATGTAGTACTAATTAAAATTGTTCCACCAGTCTTAGAACAAGAGCATTACACTGGAATGTAATCCATTAAAAATTTTCAGCCACTTCCTCTGGATGTGTTGATTTTTTAGCTTTCCAGTCACTTTTTCTCCCATGACTGTTTTGCATGTGGCCTTCCAAAGGAGAATCTTAATTGTATGGATAATAAACAAAAAACCCCCAAACAAGTGTTTTTCCCCTTGGAATTTCTTCCAAAGAGCATTTTTTGGGGCCATTGTAGTTAAGTAAATTAAATATTTAAGAGAGATGTTAATATTTTTTAAGTTGATGTTGCCTCAGTGCACTTGAGGCCTTGTCCTCACACCTTCCAAAGCCAAACCCCAAAGCCTTCCCATCAATTTCTGACAAAGCCACCTCAGCATTTGGTGCATTTTGTTTCTCAAGACCTTTCTGATATTGTTCAGTTCACTCTCTGAGGCACAGATAGAATTTTCTTCTGGGTCTTTTACAGCACCAAAAGCACAGAGGGTATAACTTAGCCAGCATTTTCATTGCATCCTTCAGAATTTGATGGTTGGGCACCCAGTTCCTTGTTCCCTCAGCACAGGTGGGAACTGCACTTTGGGCTCTCGTGCTCCAGTAAAAACCTGAGATGTTTGTGCAGAATGTCATTCCCAGTTTCATTGCAGTTAATATATTTAACATAACTTCTTTCCTTCCTGTTGTGTGTATCTTTATAAATGCCTGTAACTATGTTGTCTGTTTTTATATTTTGTAAATAAATATTTTGATTTGCCTTTACCTTAACTTGGTTTGTGTTAAGGGTGATTTCAGGGGCGTTAGCTCCCAGCAGGCTGTACCATCCCCTGGGGTTTGGGAAGTGCAGGTACAGGATTGCTTTGTGTTTCTCCAGGGAGTCTGACAGGTAACACAGTGCTTCTCTGCTAAATTCTTCATTGGTCTGGAGGACTCTGTGCTGGAAATAGCTCCCTTGGAGCAACATGAGGCAGATCAGCTCCCTTGCTGGGGGAGTAGAGACCTCGGGGGTGCTTGGAACTTCAGGAAGTTTCACCTAGAATTGACCTCCATGCATTGTTGCTGATTTTGCAATACTGTGACAGTTCTGATGCAAGTCTTGACATTAAACCCCACACAATTTCTTTTGTTGCTGTGTTTTAATTCACATATTAGTTACGGGCTTAGTCTGAAATGACCCTGCTAATATATTACAGCTTGTTTTAATAAAACCTGATGCCTTAGAGTAGTTGTGTGTGGTGGTAGGAGAAGGAGGGGAAGGTGTGGAGTGATCTGAGGGCTCATCATGTCTGTAGTAGGCAGAGAGACCTCTTAGGAAGGAGTGTTTGGAAGTGTAGAGTGGCAGGGTTGGGTTATCCCAGGTGACTCGTGCAGAGATGCTGTTGGGATCTAAGGATGCAGTAAAAGCATTCATGGACCTCCAGAGTGTGTGAAAGCTGCTTTTTATTTACTTCAGTATTTGTGGTTTGTGGGGGAAAGTCTTGAGGAAGGGGATCAGCCAGGAGAGCTCTGGGAGAGAACAGCACCTCACTTCCACCTGTTTTCCTTGACTCAGGAATGACAACTTCTTATGCCTCAAGCAGAGATGGTTTGTTTTGTTTTTTTTTTCAAGATCCAAAGCTGCCATCAAGTGTCTTGACATAACACAGAGCCCTGATGGTCTCCAAAATGGAGAAGTGTTTGGGAATTAACCCAGCAGGGAATGTTGCTAGGCCCCAGTCCGGTAAAGCACTAATACACCTGTTTAGCATGGCAGTGGTCCCCTGTGGTTTCATGGACTGCTTCCATGCCTTTGTGTATTGCTGCATTGAAACTTTTGGTGAGTAGAAGAACTTTTATTTATCTCCTGGACCAGTTTCACAAAGAGAAAATCAAAGAATTATTTTTTAAGTATGTGAGAGAAACTTGAAAACTCAGCCAGTGTGCATTTTTACATCTGTGCTGTTGTGTGAGGGGATTGTGAGGTAGTATTTTAATTCTTCTTGTGCCTTTTTATGTTTTGTTTGACAGGAAATAAGTACTGAACTCCATAGACACCTAGGACTTCTGGGATTTTAGCTCTGTTTTGATCAGTGCCAGATATTCCAGCGATGATTTTCCCAACAGAAATACCTTTGTCCTAAACACCCCATCAAAAAAACCGATCTTAAAATCAGATTTAATAGCACACAAAAGCAATTCCTGTGTTTGATGCCATTGTAGGTGTTCATATCTGTCTTGTCCTTTCAGTATTTACTAAATTCTTGACCAGTTTCCTGGGCCAGGGTTTGTTTAACAAGTGTTTGTTTTGTTCAGCTGAGTCAATTTTAAAGGAGTTTCAGTTTTTCCTGCTGGCCCTTTAGTACAAAATGTGTGAGAGGTCGAGGCTGAGATAGTGACAACAAAAGAGGCAAGGCTTTTACAAAGCAAATAAAAATGAAGGTCAGGTTAACCCATTGCCTTGATGTGTGTGTGTGCCAGCTGCTGTTCTGATTATTGGGTTTCTTCTGTGCCTGAAACAGTCCAGCCCTTCCAGCTTCTGTCACATCTCAAGAAATTCCATTTGCCTTTGCACCCTCTTCCCTTTCTGCATTCCAAACAGAATGATCCATAAAATGGACATCCTTTGAGGAGCAGGGCACAAAGATTTTATAGAACAGCTGCACACCCGCCAGAATTTGTTACATTTTTGCAGCCCCAAATGTGGATTTCTCTCCCCATGGCTTTGCCCAGAGTGAAGGTTTGCAGTGAGCTCCTTCCTGTAGTTCATGTTTTCAGCAAGTCACTCTGCAGCATTGTTTCAAATTTATTTTTCCTTATATTTTACTGTAGTTCAGCAGCACAGATGGAGATCATTCTTCCCAAAGGAGTGGATTCTGTGAGCTCACAGCCTGGTTTTACAGAATCCCTGAGGCTGGAAAAGCCCTCCCAGCCCAGGGAGTCCCAGCTGTGCCCACCTTGTCCCCAGCCCAGAGCACTGAGTGCCACCTCCAGGTGACACCTCCAGGGATGGGCACTCCAAAGCTCCCTGGGCAGCCCCTGCCAAGGCCTGAGCACCCTTCCCATGGGGAAATTCCTGCTGCTGTCCAAGCTGAGCCTCCCCTGGTCCAGCTCCAGGCTGAGCCCCTTCCCCAGCTCCCTCAGCCCCTCCTGGGGCTCCAGCCCCTTCCCCATCTTCATTCCCTTCTGGTTTAGGCTGAAGATGAAATTTAGAGACACTAAAAATTGTGGAATGCATCTGATTCATGCTGGAATTATTTTATACAGACAAGCTTTAGTGTGACTTAATAGCAGAGTGCTCATGTGAACAGCTCTGCATGAATTTTTAGTTAAATTGCATTTAATTCTGTTGGTTGAGAAGATCTCATTGAACAGTAAAATGCTTCTCTATTTATTACACACCAGTATTTTTTGTGACAAATAGTTCTTAGAAAATAAGTCATTGGATATTTTGTGTGTACAGGTGATTGTAAATTACCAGGGTGTTACAGTTTAAATTCAGGTTTGCCTTTGTTCAGGAAAGCCCATCTTGTGTGGATTTGAGTAGTCCCAGGATTTCCATCACGTTGCCTGTTTCTTTGTCAAACCAGCTATTCACTGTAACCCCACTTGGTAGCACTGAGTCTCCAGCAGCTTTTTCCAGCTCAAGTGGACATTGTTGTGCTCTGCTGTGTTTTTACAAATGTTCTTTTTCCTCCTAGTGTGTGGACATAACCACAGCCATGAACGACAGAGCAGTGGCCCAGAAAAGGCTCAATGAGAACTCCTTTGACCTGGAGGCCATGTGCATGTTGAACAGGGCACAGGAGCAGGTGAGCTGGAGCCTTCCACAGCATTTTGGGGAGCTTGAGGAAAATCAGTTTTTCCCTTTCATGGCAGCTGATTTCTCTCTCCTGTTTAAGTTTGGAAACCCAGTTGTGGGCCAGTGTTTCAAAGTTTTGCCTTGGTTTTGCACTTCCTGACGCTGAGTTTTGATGAGCTCTTTGTGTATTGCATGTTTTGAGTCAAGTCACTTTGAAACATAGTTTCAAATTTATTTTTCTTAAAATTTTATTGTAGCTCAGCAGCACAGATGTAAGTAATTCTTTCCAAAACAGTGGATTCAGCAGTTTTGGGGATGAGGGGGACCCTGAACTCACTGGAGTTGGAGCTCAGGTTTCAGGGTGACCATTCAGGTGCTCAGATTTTGGGAGCACCTGATTTTCATCTGAATGTCAAACACACCAGATATCAACAACACGATGTGAAAACTCCTGAGAGACAGCAGAGAATTGCAGGGGGAACTGGGGAGATGTTTATGTTTGGTCTCACTGTGGGTTTTGGTTGCAGATCGACGCCTGGGCTCAGTCCAACTCCATCCCCGGGCAGTTCACGGGCAGCACCGGAGCGCAGATCCTGTCCTCGGATGAGCTCACCAACAGCGGGCCCCAGGCGTGGATTCGAAAGGTAGAAGTGACACAGACACTGCTGTCTCACCAACACACTTTACAGCACTCAAGGATTGCAAAATTGCAACACAAAGTGCCTTACCCTGTGGCAGAGCATGTGCCCAGTGCAGCAGGCTGGGCTCAGGCCCTGTCCCTCGGTGTCACTGAGGCTGTGACAGTGCCCAGCGAGGTGTGACCAGCGAGACACAGCCTGCCACTGACAGGACACTGCTGCTGGTGCTGCCAGTGGCACATCCCTCACTGCCACTGACAGGACACTGCTGCTGGTGCTGCCAGTGGCACATCCCTCACTGCCACTGACAGGACACTGCTGCTGGTGCTGCCAGTGGCACAGCCCTCACTGCCACTGACAGGACACTGCTGCTGGTGCTGCCAGTGGCACATCCCTCACTGCCACTGACAGGACACTGCTGCTGGTGCTGCCAGTGGCACAGCCCTCACTGCCACTGACAGGACACTGCTGCTGGTGCTGCCAGTGGCACAGCCCTCACTGCCACTGACAGGACACTGCTGCTGGTGCTGCCAGTGGCACAGCCCTCACTGCCACTGACAGGACACTGCTGCTGGTGCTGCCAGTGGCACAGCCCTCACTGCCACTGACAGGACACTGCTGCTGGTGCTGCCAGTGGCACAGCCCTCACTGCCACTGACAGGACACTGCTGCTGGTGCTGCCAGTGGCACAGCCCTCACTGCCACTGACAGGACACTGCTGCTGGTGCTGCCAGTGGCACAGCCCTCACTGCCACTGACAGGACACTGCTGCTGGTGCTGCCAGTGGCACAGCCCTCACTGCCACTGACAGGACACTGCTGCTGGTGCTGCCAGTGGCACAGCCCTCACTGCCACTGACAGGACACTGCTGCTGGTGCTGCCAGTGGCACAGCCCTCACTGCCACTGACAGGACACTGCTGCTGGTGCTGCCAGTGGCACAGCCCTCACTGCCACTGACAGGACACTGCTGCTGGTGCTGCCAGTGGCACAGCCCTCACTGCCACTGACAGGACACTGCTGCTGGTGCTGCCAGTGGCACAGCCCTCACTGGCACTGGGACACATCAGGCAGGAAAGTTTGATCCTGCTGCTCTTGAAATCAGCATCAGTTTTTGGCATCGGCTTCAGCGAACCAAGTCCCACACTGCCCTTGTGTTTGCCTTGGTTCTCTCTGGTTGCTCCTTTGCCTCTCTCTGGATCACTCTCGTCTCTGGGAGCCAGAGATGTGGAGGATGAAAGCAGGAGTTGCAGTTAATAAGTTACTCTCACTCTGATATTGTTCAGATACAGTGCAGTAGTTCCCTCTTGCTGTGGGTTATCACTGGCTGGTTTTGGGGTGTGGTGCGTCCTCCATCAGTGTGTTTTATACATTTAGTTACTCAAGCTGCATCTTTGCCATTGAACACTGATCTGGTGCTCTGTCAGGAAGGAGAAGTGAGGAATTCAAGCAACATCCACCTTCCAGGCACAAGGAATGAATTCAGCTGGTCAGTCTGGCAGGTGCTGCAGTTGAGTGTGTATTGGGACACCCTCCAAGCTGGGAGGTCAGATTTGAGGCTTAGGTGGAATTTTCCGTAAAAGTTGGTGTCAGCTGAACACAAAAGTCTGGAATTACAAAATTCTGAAAATAGAAACATTTTTTGCCAGGATTCACTAACTTCTTTTTCCACTGTATATAGCCAAGCAGTGCATAGAGCCAGGGAACACAGATTTGAGTCGCTGGCCAGATGGGGATCTTCTGGGATCTTGTCAGTGTTAATACAGAATGTGCATGATAAACTCTGATTTTAACAATTATGAACAATGGAGATTGTAGTAAAGTGCTGCCTTTGATGAAGACAATCCTTGTTCCTGGCAGAAGGAGCTGTAAAGCACAGGGATGTGTTGGTGAGGAAGCAGCTTTTCCATTGGGAGGCTTGGGAAAGAGATCAGCAGAGCTGTGAAGGGAGGGTTCTCCCTGTCTGCAGCATCTGGAATGGGTTCCCAAGGCCCTGGAAAGGGAGCAGCTCTGAGCAGCTCTTTCCCAAACCTCCTCCCTGGGATCTCCTGTGATGGCAGTGACAGGAGGGGCTGCCCACAAGGGTGAAGTGGAAAGGGCCAGATGTGTTTTCCTGTCCTCCAGCTTCACTTTGGGATCTGCTTTGAAGCAGCCCAACTAAACAAACCAAAATAACAGCCAAAAAACCAAACACAAAGCCAGCAAAATGCTTCACGGAGACAAAATGGGAGAAGAGTGTGGTCTGTGCTTGTGGACACAGCTGCTGCGAGGAGCAGAGAAATGATGGAGCATTTTGTTGGATCTGGGCATCAGTGAGGCAGCAGCAGCTCTCCTGCCCTGCCCAGAGCTGGGAATGTGCTGTGGCTGCAGTGCAGGCTCTGGGGCTGGGCACAGAGGAGGCTCCTGCTGGGAACAGGAGGAGTTGGTGGGTGAGGGAGGCAAGGACAAAGTCCTCTCCCTGCCCTGGCATTCCTCAGCTGCTCTCCTGCTCTGCCAGGTTCCTCCTGTCAGAGGGCCCAGAGCTGCCTGGAAAATGGTAGTACCTGGGAAAGCCTCACACAGCTTCATGTGGAGTCCTCCTGTGGCTGCAGGAGGATTTCACAGGAAGGAGTAGGGATGTGGTTCTGAATCCATGTTATCTTTCTCACGGGAGAGGGATGCAAACCACCCATGAAATGCAAAGTACTTGTTGTGTGTTATTTGGACACTTGAAATGGTGTGATAATTACCAGTTACTGAGTGTAGCACTGAGGAGTCAGGCTTGTGCTCCCTTTTTGACCTAAAAATTGCATCTTAACATAAAAAAACCCTGGTATTTTTCACTCAGGCCAGGAGTTGGACTTTGATCCTTATGAGTCACTTCCAACTCGGGCACGTTCTGTGTTTCTGTGATTTTTATCTGCAAGCAGGGCTGTGGAGTTTCTTGGGGGATGTTGTGTCTGAATTAATGCACATTTCTGGCTGAGGCTATTTGCTGAAGGCATTTCCCTTGGGAATTTGCCATGGGAGGAGCTGTGACCATCCAGCACAGACTGAGCCCATGGCAGCCACTTCATTTGGGTCTCAAGAAAGAAGGAAGAAGAGCAAGCACAGACACTGGGTGTGACAGAGGTCACCACAACACCAGGGAGGTGGAACAGGAGAGTGACTCAGGAGGGCAGGAAGGGACTTGGGGAATTTGTTGGCTGAGCTCTGTCTTCACTTTGCATTTCGTGGATTTCACCTTTTCTTGTCCTTTCCCAATGACTCTGGAGAGGTAATATGCACTCAAACCAGACTCTGCCTGGAATCTCAGTTTGGGAATTAGGTACTGCAGGGACTCATGTGGAGCACTGGGGTGGGAACACTAAGTAGGAATAAGGTTTATGTTTTTAATTCCTGGACTAATTCATGGTGTTTATGTGCAGGGGCCTGACCAGGGTCCATAAAAGAGTGATGTGGTGTTAGGTATAAAAGATTAATGAACAATCTCACTTTTCCCTTTGAAAAAATAGCTTCTGTTTCAGTATGTCACCATCAGTGTAATCAGTTCACAAACGTGACTCATCTTTTCTGAAGGTTGCTTCTATTTTTATTCCCTTTTCCTTCCAGACACACTGTGCTGCTGAAGAAATGTCAGAGCAAGTGGTCAAATATCTTTTGGTTTTCCAAGCAAATTCTGTTGAGGTCTATTTACTCCCCCTTTCCCAGACTCACCACTTGATTCTGGATTTATCAGCTCAATTCTGGAGCCTGAACTTGCTCCCCAAACCCAGGCTTGTGCTCAGGGGTGGGCCTGGGGAGCTGCTGGGTCACTCACTTGTGCTGATCCCTGGGGTGCAGAAAGTTCTGGAAAGTGCAGGCCTCCCTCCCTCCCATTCTTGCAGGCACAGCAGAGCAGAACTCTCAGGGTGGAAGTAAAGCTGAGCCTTGTGGCTGCCCCTTGCAGGACTGCAGAGCTTCCCTCAGCCAGACCTGGTGTTCTTGCTGGGAACAAGGAGCTTTCCTTGGGAGCCTGGCACAGCAGAGCAGCTCTGTGCTCACCAGATATTGGATATTGGGAAGGAATTCCTCCCTGGGAAGGTGGGGAGGCCCTGGCACAGGGTGCCCAGAGCAACCCTGGCAGTGTCCCAGGCCAGGTTGGACACTGAGGCTTGGAGCACCCTGAGATAGTGGAAAGTGTCGCTGCCCATGGCAGAGGTGGCACTGGGGTGATCCTTAAGGTCCTTCCTGACCCAAACCAGTCTGGGATTCCATAATTCCATAAATAGGTGAATTTTGTTGGACTGGCTCCCCCCCAGTCCTCTGCTGTTTTTCTCAGCCATCCTTTTACCCTGCTCTTGTGCAGAAGCAGTGAGCAGCACCTGCAGGGCTTGTGAGGCATCTGCTGAGGTTCTTCAGCAAGGGATTCCTGCTCCCATCTGTGGCAAGGATTGGGGCTGCTGCTGAAAGGGCCAGGGCGTCTTCCAGCTCAGCACCCAGCCCAAATTCCTTTCCTCAGGATCTCTGCAAGGTGCCACAGGGAGCAGGTGTTGATCAGAGCTCCAGGAGCGTTTGGGCAGTGCTCCCAGGGATGCCCAGGCTGGGATTGTTGGGCTATGCAGGGCCAGGAGCTGGACTTGGATGTTCCTTGTGGGTCCCTTCCCACTCAGGAGATGCTGGGATTTGATGGAAAATTCTGGTGCCTGGCACAAGTTTTTCCAACGGGATGTTTGTTCCTGGAACTTGAACTTCCTTGGAGTTCAGCTTTTAGTCCAGCCCTGTGCTGTACCTGATCTGCCTTCCCCTGCCTTCAAGGCTTTGTTGTCTTTGCTTCTGAAATTGTTGCTCCAAAGAATCAGCCTGAAGAATCAGCAAGAAAGTTAAAACTGCTCTAAACCCTCTGAAGAAATCAGGTTTTACCTTCTCTGAAAAGCAAGTGCTGACAGAAGAATGTGGCTCTTTAGTGTCTCCATCTGTTGGCAGAATGGAACTGGGATTTCATGGAATTTAGAGCTCAAAATGTAAGGAAAAAGGTCTCAAACTGTCCTGCAGGCTCCCTCAAATGAAGATTTGTGAGTGAAAGAGAAATGCTTTTGTAAATAATGAGTTAGTTCTGACAGCAATAACCGAATGCTCAGAAACCTGGGGATTCTTGTATTCCATCCCTTTTAATTTGTATCTGCAAAGGTCCAGAGCTGCTCAGGAGTTTTTGGGACACTCGCCTATGGATGGTTTTTAAAATGAGAAGAATTGTGGCTCTTGCTTCCTTGCTTTTGTGAACATTTCTGTCAATCCTCTGGTTTCCAGTGAGTTCCAAACCCAGTGCCAGTTTTACCCCCATTCATTAAATCATGGGCTGAGGAAAGTTGTTATTCTACAAAAAAATACAATGTACAGCTGGCATTAGAGGTTTTCATTCACTTTATTATTAAAGGCAAAAAGCCAAACCAGGATCAAAATGCAAGAACCTTTTCCTTGCTGCAGACCTTTGCTTCCTCAGTGACCTGAGACCAGGTGGGCTTCTCCTGGCTCCTTTCCAACTGGTACCAGAATTCCTTCCTCTAGCCTTTTGGTGGGATGCACAAGTATTTGTGTATTCTGGAATTAAATTATTATTATTAATAATAATTATTGTTAATAATAATAATTTAGTAAATCCTTGTTGTCCTGGTTCTGTTGGTCACACTGAAGAGTCAGCACAGAATTCCTGCAGCAGTTCCTTGCCAGGATCCTGAATTCACCCGTGGAAGGGGTGCCTTAACAAACTGCCCTTTGGAACTTAGAACTTCCTATTTCCAGTTTCTGGAGTTTGTTCAGGCTCTGGTAATTCCTGTGTAGGAGCTCAGGGCTTGGGTTTTTGACCAGGAGCAGGATACTTTGGTTCTGTTCTGTCCTTGCTCCAGCCCTGAGCCAGGGCATGTCCAGGTGTTTGGGAAAGCCGAGTGAGCCCGCAGTGACCTCAGCAGGAGCTTGCGCTGTGTCCTTTGTGAACTGAACACACCCCGTGGTGCTGGAACAGCCAGGGAGCCCAAATCCTGCCCTCCCAGCAGCAGCCAGCCCAGCTCCAGAGCCTGGGGATGCTTCTCTTATGGAATGTTCCCAGAAAAGAGGGGAGAAGGGAGTGGAAGTGAGGGAAGGGCTGTGGAGAGGTGTGTGGATGTTGTGTCTGAGGGGCTGGGTCTGCACCAGCTCCAGCTGTGCTCCTCCAGCCACGTGGATCCATGTGGATCCAGACAGGGATTTCCTGGGCATAGGCAGAGATTGGGAGCATTCCTGGCACAGCCTCCAGCAAGGCTTTCCTGTCACACTCCTGCCAGCCTCCAGCATGGGGGCTGGACACAGTCGTGTGTCGGAAATCCCTGAAAAACACATGATCTGCCAAAGGAACACCTGGGGCTTTGTTACCTACCAATGGAAACCAGGCACCTGGGAGCCCTGGGAATCCAGGATCTGTCAGTGCTGTGGTGGTGACAGCCCCAGGCCTGTGCTGAGCTCCAGGAGCTGCCAGGGATGCCCAGGCTGGGAATGTTGGGCTGTCTGTGCAGGGCCAGCAGTCGGAGCCTGTGGTGCTGATGAGTCCCTTCCAGCTCAGGACATTCCATGATTCTGTGAACTCTGGGAAAACTCCTTCTCTTGCAAGCACAGCTCCAAAGGAAGCAGAAGCCCAAGTGTTGTGTGGATGTGCCTGGGCAGTGAGCGAGCCCTGCCCGGCCCTGCGGGGCCGCCTCCGCTCCGTGCCGGGCTCCAGCCTCGTGTCCGGGAAGGCAAGCAAGGTTCTGCTGTGATGGAAATGCTTGACTTGCTTATGGGGTCAGCGGGGGGGCACGAGAGATGATAGTTCACAGAATAACCTGTGAACTTTCACCCCTCTATATGGAAACTTGTTTCAGGGTCAAATCCTTGTAGCCGCCTTCTTGCCACGGTCAGTGCCAGCCCTACTATTCACAACACTGCGGCCAGCGAGGCCTAGGTACGTAACATTTAAGGAGTTTTTACAGTTCTTTACATCAAAGCAGATGTTTAAACTTTCTGTTGATAAGCTTTCACCGTTTAACAACTTTTGTTAATGCTCATTTGAAAGAATGTGACGACTGCTGCTGCTAAACTGGGGGGCCAAGCGCCTTTTTCCATTAAAATAAAGAGAGGGGAAAGCAAAACCTGTTTGTTCCATGTGGAATTTCAGAGTAGAACTTGAATGTGCAACTGCTGTGTAATGAATCAGGTGGGGAGAGGTTTTTTTTTTAGATTTAAATACGCCTAAACAGCCTGTGAATGTCATGACTAAATGTGCTTGTGTTCTGTTGGACGAGGAGGTGCCCCTGGCACAGCTGTGCCGGGATCAGTTCCCACTTCCCGAGCTGAGGAGATCTCTGGGATCAGAGCAGAGTGTTTAGAACCTGATGGTTGTCGCTTGATTAAACACATCTGTCTGCAAAGGGTCACTGCCACTTTGGGATCACCTTAGACTTTTCCTAAGTTGTTCTTTTTTGCCAAACATTGATTTGTGTCTCGTGTGTCCGCGTGAATTCCGGGTTCCACGCACTGGTTTGGGCTAAAAATCCACAGAGCTCAGGTGGATTTTATTTTTTTTTTAATTGAGTCTGTGAAAAGTTGTTAGAAACATTTTTTGGAAGTTCCCACTTCTTATTTAAAATCGCAGCACTAACTTCAGGCCTTGTTTTACTTCTCTTTTTCTGGATAGGATCAGTTCTTAAGAGCAGCCCCTGTAACTGGAGGAATGGGAGCTCAGCTGATGAGGAAAATGGGCTGGAGAGAAGGAGAAGGGCTTGGGAAGAACAAGGAAGGCAGCGTTGAGCCCATCATGGTGGATTTTAAGACAGATCGAAAAGGTGAGTCCTGCCTCAAAAATGTCTTGTGGTTTTTCACCTCTCACAGCTGCCTGGAGATGGCAGGGGCCCTTGGAGGCAGGAGGTGTTTTCTGGGTGGCTTCACTGGCACATGAACGGATTCTGGGATTTTGCCTCAGGTTTGCCAAGGCCTGGGGTCACTCCAGAGCTTTGTGCTTTGGACAAAAGGCTTTGGTGGTTTTTCTGGAGAAAGTGGCTGGAGCAGGAACTGGGATAGGAGATGGAATAGTAGGGTCAGTTTTACACTGGGGTGAGGACAGAGCTGAGAGCCCCAAAGCTGAGCTTTGTGACTCACACTCAGGGCTTTGGGGCTTCCCTGTGCATTCTGGTCCTTTGTTTTGTCCCTCATTTCCCTGCTGTTCATCTCCAGTCTGATCCTGCTGAAGGCATCTCTGCTTATCCTTGGGGCTGGTTCCAGAGGCAGCTTCAGCCTCCACTTCACATGGAAAGCTCCCCTGTTTTCCCTGGTTTCACTGGGTAGGGCTCACTGGGTGCAGCAGAACATCCAGTGAGTCCCAGGCAGTGGTGCTGCTCCCTCAGCTTGGCCACTGTGGTTTGTGTGCTGAGTGCTGATGGTGATTTTCCATCTGAAATACCTCTCCAAGTTCTGACTGCTTTAAAAATGCAAAATTCAGCAGTCAGGACTTCTAATTGAATTGTTCTGCTGGGCATGGAACAAAACAACCACTCCACACTGACTGTGGGACAGATTCTGCACCAGGAGCCTTCAATCCCATCTCAAAGCAGAGGATAGAAATACTCAGAATTTTCATTTCAAGGCTGTTGGATGGGGCTTGGAGCAGCCTGGGACAGTGGAAGGTGTCCCTGCCATGGCAGGGGTGGCAATGGATGGGCTTTAAGGTCCCTTCCCACCCAAACCATTCTGGGATTTCAGGTCTTGTGTTGGCCTTTGTCACTGCTCAGAATTCAGCTTGGAATGGCCAAATCCCTCACATGTTTTTCTTTATGGCCTTTCTGTGTAAAGAAAGAAATGAAACCGGAAAGGTGGCTGGTGACAGTGATTGCCAAGGATTCCTCCTGGCCTCTGAGAGTCATCTGAAACCAGGGATAGCCTTCAGACAGCTGGGCTTCACTTTGGATTTCCTGGTTGTGAAATATTTATGCTCATGTGCAACCTTACCCTGATCATTCCCACCAAAGTTGTGCCTGAATGCAAGATTCCCTCTGCTCTTGGGCCACCCAGGTCTGTGGCACAGGGAGACAAGGGGCAGGAGGTGTCCTGTTCACAGAGAAGCAGGAAACATGATTATCTATTTTATATATATATAATAAATATTTAGGGATAATATATTGAGGACTAGTAGTTTTTCAGACATCCATATCCTTGGGTGATTAAATGGATAAAACACACTTTTCTTAAAAAAAACTTCTGTAGAGTTTTAAAGCCCACACTGTTTGGCAGGAAGGCTGTTACTAACCCACTACCTAGGTTTGTTTTGTAAGGAATTTATTAGACATTTTTCAACTTATCCCCCCAATAAAATACAATTCCTGGTCCCTGGAAGTGACTCAGGAGGCTGCAGCTCGTTTGAAAATCCCAGCTGAGGTCCCAGAGGAGGTGGAGTGGAGTGTCAGTGACTCAGCAAAAGGGAGAGAGTTCAGTGAGGAGGATGAGAATCCCTTGGTAGGTTTGGGTTTAAAATTCTGTAAGGGGGGAAAACCCTCAGCCTTTCCTTCAGGGATTGTCTCTGGTGGCTTCATGCCCCTTGGGAAGTCCCTGCTTAGGGGCTGCAGGAATATTGGGATGAATATCTGATAAGGAGGGACGGATTTTCCTGTAAAGCAAAAGAAACACAAATGCCACCCCAAAAAGCTGAAGGAACAGGAAGACACTGGAAGCAATTGCAGTATCTCCCTGTCTTTATTCACCAAAGCCACAAGAGGAAAACTAGAGGTAAGAAACAAAGGAATATATTGAAAGGTTGAAGTCTGAGAGTGGCAAAATCCATGGGGAGAAGCTTGAGTTTCTCTCGTGGATTGTCACTGGAATTTCAGACATTTCTGGCTGTTCTTCAGTTTATTTCTTAGTCTTGTAAGGCTTTCAGAGGAACAATGTTGAGCTTTGGTGTTTGCCAGTGAATCCAGGAAGAGCCTGTGCTCTCTGCATCCCTTTGGGGCTGTTCCATGCTCTGCTGCTTTGTTTCCAGGTGGGATGGAGGTCCCAGCTTGGGCTGTTGGAACGTTGGTAAATTCAGAGAGCACACGGGATCTGGGTCCCTAGTGTCATTCCTGGCAGGAGGGGACACAGGGACATTTCTGGATAATGGCAATGGTTCCTGTGCTCCCTGTGTTTGAGGCACACTGAAGGCAGGGGGTGACTCTGGGCTGCACAGAACAGTAGGAGAATGTTCTTCACTTTCTCTCTTGTTCATTGTTTCTCCAAAGAGGGCATGGAAAGCCAGGTTTCCATGGCAAACCAGGTGTTTTCTGGCTTGTGTAAGAC
This sequence comes from Illadopsis cleaveri, assembly GCA_013399915.1. Lineage (NCBI taxonomy): Eukaryota > Metazoa > Chordata > Aves > Passeriformes > Timaliidae > Illadopsis > Illadopsis cleaveri. The sequence goes on along the minus strand of VXBB01020322.1, from coordinate 20,014 downwards.
TGCTCAGAGTTTTCTCCTGCTGGCTGGTTCAGAGTCTTCCTGGAGCCTTTGGGAAGAATGTCATGAGTGGAATGGAGGGTTGAGAGCTGGGTGGAATGTCCAGGTCCCCTCTGATCCCTGTTTCTGCTCTGCTGATGGACACAGGAGTGAGTGGGGATGGGAAATGTCAGTGTGCTGTGTTCTTTGCAGGGCTTGTTGCCGTGGGAGAGAAGGCCCAGAAGAGGTCCGGCCATTACGTGGTGATGAAGGATCTTTCAGGTGAGATTCTTGTCTAGAATAATGCAATCGCCAATGGCTGCTTGGGCACTGACCCGGGGCTGTCTGTGTGCCAGGGAAGCACCCGGTGTCTGCGCTGATGGAGATCTGCAACAAGAGGAGGTGGACGCCCCCCGAGTTCGTGCTGGTGGACGACAGTGGGCCTGATCACCGCAAACATTTCATCTTCAAGGTGGGTCTGGGCTGCCCCTGTGCTGCTCTCCCTGTGCCAGGGATGAAATCCATGTTTCTGTTTGATAGAAACACCTCACGGGGCTGGCTGAGGATGGCGGAGCCGTCTCGATGTGGAATGTGCAAGTCCTGTTCCTGGAAGGGCCAAATCGGGTCCCTGAGGCACTTTAACCTGGAACTGGGGAGACTCANCCCATGAAATGTCTGTGCTGACAGGCAGCCATGGATGGGTTCTGTGTGTCCCTAAAGAGGAATTGCCCAGAGTGTCCCTGAAGCAGCCACGGCCCCTCACTAACCCCTGGTTGGTTCCCCTGTGCCAGGTGAGAGTCAATGGCAACGAGTACAGGCCCACCTTTGCCAGCCTTAACAAGAAGCACGCGAAAGCCACGGCGGCCACGGCGGCGCTGCAGGCCATGGGACTCGTACCAAAGGAAAGCATGGTCAATACCACCATGTTCAGGAGTGCCTCACACCGCTAAGCTTGGCTTTGCTGGGACACTGGTTCTGAGCATTTTACTCTGCACAAGAAATGGTATTTACCCCTCTCATGTTGTAAATACATCGGCGATTCCCACCTTGTAAAAACTGTACAGGCACCCACAGGTTTTTTCTTTTGTACCATCCAAATGTATTTAAATCATACTTAGTTTTTGGTATGTTTATATTGTTTACATTAGTGATGTAATTATTTCTTAAACGACTAAATCAGACGACAGACTCTGGAGGCGTCGGAAATCCAGACCCTTGGCTGAAGCTCCTGCAGTTCCTCTCCTGCCGGAATGTTGACCCTTTGATACAGTTTTGTAGTGGCTGCAGAATTCCCTGGGCTCGGGGAGGCGCTGGGGACACCCGGGGGCCGTGCCAGGGCTCTGCCCCTCGGTGCCACCTGTGCTCCAGCACAGCCGGAGCCGCGGGCGCTGCCGGAGGGACGCGGAGATTCGGACACGGACCCGGCACAGCCCCCGAGCCTGGGGCTGCTCTTCCCAACCAGTGAATCCACTGCCTGATGCTGATTGTTCGGATTTGTGGTTCATGTGAATTTTAAACTCTTTAACAAATCTACAACTGGATTAGGGGGGAGGGAGGGGGTAGAATGACGCTTCAATTGTTGTACCCAACTTGGTCAATAAAGCAGCACAAGTTCATAATCTTCACCCCTGGTCAGTAGACAGTAATTCCAATGGATGCCAAGCCTGGAGACAGGAATTTAAATTCGCCAAAATGCCTTCTGCAAGAAACACACAGGATACAGAAGTGGCTTTGTGAGGATTCTCGACAGCCCTTGGGGATGGCAGGAGCAGGTCTGGTTATTTTTGATTGCTTTGAACTTTTACAAAATAACTCCTTGGGATGAAATGTTTCCACAATGGTCCTCAGCCCTCAAGGAGCCTGATGCAGAGCTTGGGCAGTTGGACTGCGGAGAGGATGTAGAAAGCTTTTCCTGCTTTTTATTTTATTTTTTATTTAAGAAGCATTCTTTGTGCACGTGGTATTGGAAGGAGCAGTGCACCCTCCCTGATGGATCTGAGTTAGGAACAGGCTGCCAGGATTTCTGCACTTGGGTCGTTCAGGTGCTTGTCCCAGACAATTGTTGGTGAGGTGTGAACCTGAGCTGGGTCTGGGGAAAGAACAAAGCCAGCCAGGCTGCTCAGGCCTCACGTGAGGGACCCTTTGGCCATGGGGCCATGGAGCTGAGGCATTCCCGGTACCTGGAGCCGTGTGGATCCTGGCAGTGTCACAGAACATGGAGTCTCCTTGCTCTGCAGGGACAAGGGTTGGTGTTTCCTGTGCAGCAGAGAATTGGGGTTGTTTGGAGACAGAAAAGCCCCTCTGAGTGTCCAAGCGCTCTGGAAATGCTTCAGTTATCTTCATTTCATGGACGTTGTTGTCTTGAATTAAACTTTTTTCCCTTTGGCATCTCGCCTTCAGTCTCTGACTAAATGTGTGGAGCTTGTCCTGCGAACTGCTTGGGAGATGTGAAATCCCCAGGAAACGTGGGAAGACACTGTGGGAGTGCTGGGGGTTACCTGACTCCACCCTGGGGCTGGGAGCAGCTCCTGACCACTTTCAGTGGCTTGGCAGAGCTCAAACCTTGGAGCTGCTGACGATTCTCTTCAATCCATGCTCTCCATGGCAGCTCAGAACTCACAGCTGGACACAATCAAACTTGGGAATGTACAACCCCCTGTACTTGTTCTGTTCCCTTTTTTTTAATCCCCATTTCCCATGTATGAGGTAAAGGCCTGAGTTCTCTTCCAGCAGCAGAGAAATCCAGTCCCACTAAAGTCTCCATTTGAAAAATAACTATTAGGAAAGGGCTGGATTTCATGGCTTAGGGGTGGGTGTCTGTGTGTTCCTCGGAACCACATATCCTTCAGGAACAGGAACAGCCTCATCGTGAAGCTGGGAGCAGCTGGGATTTGCTCCTGGAGCTGTCAGGTCACAGCAGCTCTGTAGAGCCATGATTAATCACCAAGAATTCCAGCAGATCTGCATCCCTGCTGGATCCCTGGGGCAGGACACTGCCCCTGCTGTGGACAGAAAGGATCTGGAGGCAGAGGAAGCTTTTGCTGGCCCAGGCTCAGGGGCTGCTCTGTGCTCTGTTCAGTTTGCAGGGGTTTGCTGGGTGATCCCAGACCCCGAGAGGGACCAGCAGGGAAAGCTGAGCTTTGCTGCCCACAGCTTCATTTCCAGGAAGAAACACCAGAATGGAAATACGGCTGGAGAGCACAAGCACAACTTGGTTCTACTTCCCAGTCAGCTTTGGCATTCCCTGCTGCAGGAATGAGCTCACCCAACAGCTGTGGAAAAGTGACCTATCCCCCTAAAGGCCTGTGACCCCTCTACGTGCAGGGAAACACTCAGAGCACCTGGTCAGACCCTGCTCCTGCTGGGAGCACACAGCAACTCCTTCCTCTNGAGTGCCACCTCCGGGTGACACCTCCAGGGATGGGCACTCCAAAGCTCCCTGGGCAGCCCCTGCCAAGGCCTGAGCACCCTTTCCTCCTGCTCAGGTGCTGCAGCCATTTAATTCCCCCCCTTGTTCCCCTTCAGGCTGTGCTTTGTACCCCTGTGAGCCCGGGGTGGGTGTGGGGGCTGTGCTGAGCAGCTCTGGGGCCCTCTGCCCTCCACTCCTCCCTGTGGAGTTCAGGGATGAGCCCAAGCCAAGAGGTGCCACACACCAAGGTGCAGCTACCGAGGGTGGCAGGGGGTGGTGAACAGTCTGGGAAGGGGTTTTGCCAAGCATTCCACCCATCCACAGGATCCCAGAAGGTTTAGGCTGGAAGGGACCTTAAAGCTCATCTGGTTTCTATCCCCTGCCCTGGAGGGGAGAGCGTTCCAACCTCGTTATGAGTTCCTGCCCCAAGCAGGAGCAGAAATTCCATGCTTGGAACAGAAGGTGTGTGTGCATGGGGAACACCAACCTGCCAGGGGCAAACCAGACCTATAAAACCATGTTTTATTTAAAAACACACTTTCTACAATATAAAAGATGTCCAAGGCCTTTGCCCTCCTTTCTTTCAAAGCCCTTGGAAGTGTTCGTGTGCAGCAGCTGTGTGGGGTGTGTGACACCCTCGTGTCCCTCCTGCCCTGCCCCAAGCTCAGCCCCCCTGGGAGGGAGATCCTGCTCCATGCAGCAGCATTGCTAAACCTTCCAGGTGTAGGTGTAATCCTTCATTTCCAGCAAGCGGATGGACGATTTTCCCAGAGTGGGACACTGACTCAGCTGATCCAAAGTCTTGGGATGCAGCCCGCAGGCAGGGAGGTCCTGCTGCACATCTTCCTGCGAAGGGCACACACACGGAATGAACGAGTGATTCTGTGGGGAGTGCCCGCAGCTCCAGCCATCCCTGGGAGCCCCGCACTGCCGAGGGAGGACGAGCCCCAGGGCCGCGGGGGCTGATCCCGGGTATCCGCCCGCCAAGGGAAGGTCCCTGTTCGCGCTCCCCGCTCCGGGGCAGGGCCGAGGGTGTGTCCTCACCTGGGGCGGGGCCGGGCTGGTGTTAAAGGCGGCGCTGGGCTCGTGGGGGCTGAGCAGGGCGCGGAAGGCGCCGCGCTGCGCCGGCCCCAGCACCAGCGTCAGGGCGTGCAGGGCGTGCGGCAGGATGGGCCCCAGCACCTCCAGGCTGAACACGTCCTCAAAGCCCCCCTGCACCCGCGCACGGCCGCTGATAGTCCGAGCCTGAGGGCAGAACAGCGCGGTTAGTGCTGCACACAGCGCGGCGAGGACGAGCCCTCACCAGCTCTGACACTACAGTGCCACAGGCCCGCTGAAAATAGAAACGCTTCTCAATATTGCCAACTCCCTGTGCAATGCAGGAGGTTTCACTGTCCCTGGAACAACTCCTAAGATGTACCCCCTGGACTGCAGGAATGCTGGGAAGGGAAGCGCAGAATTTCTCCGGTGGAACAAGTAGCTCATCCTGTTCTTACTGGGAAGAAATTTGGGTTAGATACAGGGAAAGAATTCTTGGCTGTAGGGTGAGAAAGCCCTGGCACAGCTGTGGCTGCCCCTGGATCCCTGGAAGTGTCCAAGGCCAGGGTGGATAAGGCTTGGAACAATCTGGAATAGTGGAAGGTGTCCCTGCACATGGCAGGGGTTGGGACGGGGGTGATCCTGAAGGTCCCTCCCAATCCCATTCCTTGCAGGAACAGCTGTGGCTCAGGGGCTCCTCGTGCAAGGGGCTGGGATAGTCTGAGAGCCCACAAGATCTGGGGAGAATCTTAACAACCATTTTCCCTCTGGGCAGTTCTGCTCAGCCTCTTGTTTCTCAGGAGGGGAGGAAAAGGAATGCTGGGATGTCAGTTCAGTGCAGGGATGTGTTGTAGGGATTTAGGAACAGGCAGACCAACTGCTGACTCAGGCTTCAGCCACAAAAATCCCGCTGTGGTGCCTGAGGGTAACGCCACCAAGTCAGGGTCTGATCCCCTGGGTAAGGAAACCTCTTCCTTCCCGTTCCTAGAGGCAGCTGTGTCCTCACTCACCTTGAGCGTCTGCATGGTCCCGCCCCGGAAAGCCACGGGGGACAGCAGCGTCGGGGGCAGCCCCGCCTGCGGCCCCGCCACGGCCACCAGGCTGCGGCAGCTGATCAGGAAGTTCAGCAGCGTGAAGGTGTTGCTGCCTCTCACCAGCACCAGCGACTCGGGCCTGTGATCCACCTGCACCTCGTGCTTCTCCTTGCGCCTGGGAAGCCGAGTCAAGGGAAAACCACGGGGCAGGGGGAAGCATCCATGTGCCAAAATGCTGGAGCAGTGAACCCCTCCACACCCCATCTGACCAAAATCCCCAAAACCAAACCCCACTAAAGCTTTGTAATCATCCAGATCTGTTCTTCAAATGTTAACCAGCATCTTAGTCCTGGCTTCAAATCCTATAAATACTTGCAAAGTAACAAAAAATACCCCAAACCCACAAAACAAAACAACAACAAAAAAGCAGTATCTCATAACAAACAGGAATGTGAGGATTCACATTTGGAAAACAGTTCTCAAAAACTTCTACAGGACTTAAATGTGTACCACAGCACTGTAACAGCTGCAGGGTTTCCTGGAGTCACACATCTGGAAGATCAAAGGAAGGATACAGTTGGATAGAAATAGTGTCTGGTTTCTTCACCTCGTCTTGGACTCCCATCTCCTCAAGCCAAGAGAAACTTCCATCATCATCATCATCATCGCTGGGAGCTGGTTCCCTGGAGACACGGGATCAGTGTTAGGAGGGCAGTGCCTCTGAGGAAGGTTTTCCAACTGGACTGTGCCGGAGCCTGGAGATGCCCTCGAATTCCAGCACTGCACAACACTGTTACTCACCCCGCATCCTCCACACTGCCCCCTCCGAGGCCGTCAGCGCTTTCTGTCTCCAGACTCTCCTCAGAGTTTTTCTGCTTCCTGGTCCTACTTTCCTCCAGCAAAGGCAAGGAGAACTCTATGCCTGGGGCGGAGAGAAGCAGCAGTGAGGGGCCGTGTCCCAGCCCCTGTCTCAGCCCCGCAGCCCCGGCCGGCCTTACCCTCGCTCCTCATGGCCTGGCGCAGGCCGCGCGTGGTGGGCGCGATGGCGGCGGTGGGGACGGCGCTGCCCGCCAGCCCCGCGGCGCGGAACAGCACCGAGAACTGCGCCGCGCACACGTAGAAGTACGGACACAGCCGCGCCCGCAGCAGGTTGTACAGGGACGTGAAGCTCACCGACCTGCCAGGGGGAACAAACAGCGCTGTCACAGCGGGCAGCTCTCCCCTGCTGACACACTGGAGAGGGAACTGGGACAAGAGATGGAGGGACAGGACACAGGGAATGGCTCCCAGTGCCAGAGGGCAGGGCGGGATGGGATCAGGGCAGGAATTGTTCCCTGGCAGGGTGGGCAGGTCCTGGCACAGGGTGCCCAGCGCAGCTGTGGCTGCCCCTGGATCCCTGGCAGTGCCCAAGGCCAGGTTGGACACTGGGGCTTGGAGCAGCCTGGGGCAGTGGGAGGTGTCCCTGCCATGGCTGGGGTGGGAATGCAATGATCCTTGAGGTCCCTTCCAACCCAAACCATCCCATGATTCTGCCACGAATCAAAATCTCCTCGTCTCACTCTTACCCAGCCCATCACTAGCTGGGCTGCACTTACCAGTCACTCATGAGCACTTGCTGCAAGGCCTCGTCCTGTGCCCAAGGACAGGCCTTCCCTGCCATCCTCCTGTCTGCGCCCAGGCGGGGGAACAGTGGCAGCCAGGGCAGCGAGGGGTGCAGCCAGTAGACGAGGCTCTGCTGGAAGGCACAGCGCAGCTCCGTGCACAGCCGCGGCTCCTGCGGATCCCACAGGCTTTCAGGGGGACGGCAGAGCTGCCACAAAGGAAGCTGCAGCTCCAGCCACCCGCCCAGCTCTCACCTGCACGCTCTGGGGCAAGGTGGTTTCCGTAGCTCTGCAGTGCTGAGCAAACCCCTGCGCTTCCTCCTGTGCTTTCAGATGTTCTGCCCAGGTGAAGGGTTGGGAGGACATGAAGAGAACCCGTGTTTTAATACTCCAGTCTGCAGGGAATTCCTGTCTTGGCGAGGAGGGAGCTTTGGGTGCAGCAAGAGGTGAATGAAGGTCCTGACCAAACAGAAACAGCATCTGTTAACTCGCAGAAAACTAAACCTGTTCACAGGCTAAGCCAAAGGCACAGTTTATTATTTTGGTTATTTTACTCAGTACCAGATTCTAATAGAAATACTCCATTCTATTTCCTATAAAACCACATAAGAGGGCTTGCGCTCATGAGTCTTTCCAACAACATAAGCTAGGGACTAATAAAAGGATAAATGATTAAAACAAAAAAGCCCTGAGCCTGATGTTTATGAAGACAAGAATTTCCATGCCAAAATGGTTACTTCATTTCATCCTCTCCTAGTGACTGTAAGATCACATGCCAAAAAAAGTCCTGGGCACCTCCAAGACAGTTTTTTCTCTTTTTTCTATCCTTTTAATTCAGTTTGAACTTAAGTTTCTGTACCTAGAACAACATTAGAGAATGTCCATTGAAACTCTGTTTCAATTTCAAGGGCTGGTTTTCAGGAATTCCTGCTTTCTTATGTGCCTGATGAAGTGCTCCATTTCTGTAGCTGAAAACCAGACTGCAGGAGGTCTATCTGGTGAAGAATATCCTCATCTCAACTACATAAAAAACTAAGAAACAGTAAAATTATAGTCAACAGGGTAATAAAACTGAAAGACAACAACCTCTGTCCATGGAACTACAACAGCAGTGAGCTCAGGCAGAAGGCTGGGTTTAAAAGACTGTCACCAGAACAGGAAACATCAATGTAAGAAAGTTCCTTGAATACTGATATTTTAGTACATTCTTTTATGCAGAGATGGGCCACCAAATACCAAGCGAAACAGTTTCAGCTTTCTGTGTGCCCTGAGAACAGCTGGAATCTTTTCAGCACTGTGTGTGTTTCATACCTGGCTTAGGGCAAGGATGTCGGAACTTTCAGCAGACTCCGCTCTCCTGGAGGGCTTCTCTTCACAGGCCGGCTCTAAAAACTGATTTAAAGAGCAGCATAAGGCACCGAATTAAGGATGTAATGGGCAGACCATTTAAAAAACTGTCCTTGCAGTGACATTTCCCGAGTGATCCCCAGCACCTCAGGCTGCAAACAAAGCCCGCTCGGACCGAGTACAAGACCCGCACCCAGCACTGAGCAACATCCCGAGCCCAGCAGGGCCTGGGAGAAGGCGGGGGCCAGCCCCGGGCTGCATCGAAAAGGGGCTTAGGGCGATGGCTGAGGACCCCGCTGTCGGGGATCGGTCCCACCTGCCAGAAAGGCGCTGCCGATGGATCCTCGCCCGCAGGGGGCGCTACCGGAGGCTGAGGGGCGGCCGCCGCCCGCTGCGGAGCGTTGTCCAGACTGGAGAAGGGGTTGCGGCGGCGGGCGGCCGCAGAGGGGCCCCGCGGGGCCGGGGCAGCGGCAGCTCCCGCGGCGGCGGCGGGGTCGCTCCTCCGCCCAGGACGTTTGCGCTTCAGCCGCAGCAGCGCCGGCG
>VXBB01020321.1:26654-46837 GCA_013399915.1 Illadopsis cleaveri | reverse complement strand
GAGGAGGAGGCGCCGGAGCAGCCGCCGAGGAGGAGATCAGCCCCGAGGATGACCAGAGAGCCAACCGCACGCTGTTCCTGGGCAACCTGGACATCACCGTGAGCGAGTCGGACTTGCGGCGAGCGTTCGACCGTTTTGGGGTCATCACCGAGGTGGACATCAAGAGGCCGGGGCGTGGGCAGACCAGCACCTATGGGTTTCTTAAGTTTGAGAATCTGGACATGGCGCACCGGGCCAAGTTGGCCATGTCAGGGAAGGTGCTGCTACGTAACCCCATCAAGATTGGGTACGGGAAAGCCACCCCGACCACCCGGCTCTGGGTGGGCGGCCTGGGCCCCTGGGTGCCCCTGGCCGCCCTGGCCAGGGAGTTTGATCGGTTTGGCACCATCCGCACCATCGATTACCGCAAAGGGGATTCCTGGGCCTATATCCAGTACGAGAGCCTGGACGCGGCGCAGGCAGCCTGCACCCACATGCGGGGCTTCCCCCTGGGGGGGCCGGATCGCCGGCTGCGCGTAGACTTTGCTGACACGGAGCATCGGTACCAGCAGCCCTACCTGCAGCCCCTGCCCTTGCCGCCCCCGGCTCATTACGAGCTTGTGGCGGAGGCGGCTGCTTTTGGGGCTCACCGGGGAGCCCCCCCTGACCCTCTCCGGGGGGCCCGGGACAGGACGCCACCGTTGCTCTATAGAGACCGTGACAGAGACCTTTATTCCGAGACAGAGTGGGTGCCCCCGCCGCCCCCTGTGCGGGACCGGAGTAATCGGGCAGCTGCCTATGACCCACTGGAAAGCCTGGAGCGCCGCCGGGATGGGTGGTCCTTGGAGCGGGACCGCGGGGAGAGGGAGCTGGGCAGTAGCAGTAGGGATCAGCCTAGGAAACGGAGACTGGCAGAGGATGGAGGCCGGCACTTGGACCGTTCCCCTGACAGCGAGCGCTCTTCTTCCTCCCGAAAGCGCCATTGCTTGGCCACAACCTCTCCCCCGGACCGCAGCCCCGAGCTCCTCGGGGGTCGGGAGCGTTACAGTAACGACCCTGAGCGCTCATCCCGCTTGCTCCTCTTGGAGCGACCTTCCCCCATCCGGGAGTCCCGCCGGGGCAGCCTGGAGCGGGGGCAGAACGACAAGCGAGACCGCAAGAATTCCGCGGAGCGGGAGCGCAAGCACCGCACCGCCGCCGCCGCCCAGGAGTGCAAAAGCCCGGCCAAAAAGGACGAGCGGGCGGCCGAGGCAGGCGGCGGAGGCTCCCGGCTCAAACCTCCTCCCCAGAAACAGCAGCAGGACGGAGCGGCGCAGGCCGGAACAGCGCCCAAACTGTGCCTGGCTTGGCAGGGCATGCTCCTGCTGAAGAACAGCAACTTCCCGTCCAACATGCACCTGCTCCAGGGGGACCTCGGCGTCGCCAGCAGCCTCCTCGTGGAGGGAGCGACTGGAGGAAAAGTGGCTCAGCTCAAGATCACCCAACGTCTCCGTCTGGACCAGCCCAAGTTGGACGAGGTGAACCGGCGCATCAAGGTGGCGGGTCCCAATGGCTATGCCATCCTTCTGGCCGTGCCCGGCGCCTCGGACACGCGCTCCGCAGCCGGGGCTGCCGAGGCCGCCACCACCTCCACGCAGAGGCCGCTCAGGAATCTGGTGTCCTACCTAAAGCAAAAGCAGGCTGCTGGGGTGATCAGCCTTCCTGTGGGGGGGAACAAAGACAAGGAGAACAGCGGGGTCCTGCACGCCTTTCCGCCCTGCGATTTCTCCCAGCAGTTCCTGGACTCCACGGCCAAGGCGTTGGCCAAATCAGAGGACGACTATCTGGTCATGATCATTGTCCGTGGGGCGTCCTAAGGCCCTCGTGTTCTGTTCCCAACCCTGCCTACTCCTCCATGCAGCCCCTCCAGCGTGTGCCAGGTGCTATGGGATACAGCCTTAGCCAGCCCTGTTGTTATTTTAAATAGATCTTTGTTTGTAGGTGATTTTTCCCAGCCCAATTTTCTGTTACTACATTTTTCTATAAAGGTAGAAGCCAGAAAGGTTGGTTAGGAGTAGCGTGAATAGGATATTTTGAGAATTCCCTATCAGTGGGGACAGCAGGGAGGCTCAGCCTGCTTTGATTTACAGAAAATAGAAAAATAAGAAAAACTGGGGTTGGGGGGGAGGGGGGGAAAGAAAAACTCCCGTCTTCTTAATTTAGATTCATGTCCTTTTTTCATTTCATGTATTTTAAAGCAAGTCCCAAGAGCTCGTCCTCGAGAGAGCTCCAAACCAAACAGACCAGATTTAAAGCACTCAGTGGAAATGGAAAACCACACTTTAATAACAGACTGGTGTCAGCTCCTCTTTTGAGTCCTGGAAATTCTGTGTTGGCCTCAGGCCAGCGGCCCTTTGGCCCATGGGATCCCTTCCCTCGGGAGCCACAGTGGTTTCCCCGTTGAGTCTCGTGGCTCAAGGTTGACGTTTTTCAGGTGAGCAGCAGCTGCTCTCGGGTACACAGCAGAACACTGAATTCCTTTTTGGAAAGGGATTCCTTTTTCATCCAGCCCCCTAGGTGCATGCACTGAAACTGGGTTTTTTAACAGGTGTATTTCCCTGATTTCCCGGTGTATCCCATATGTGCACTTTGGGTTTGTGGCAGTGACGAGGTTTGGTGAAGAGCTGAGGACTTTGTTGCAAACCAGGAATGTCTTGTGCTCACTCTGGTGTGCAGGAAACAAGGAGGTGCTTTAAGGAGAACTTGAGTTATATTGTGGGGTTTTGGTTTTACTGCCCTTTTGTTTTGTTTTGTTTTGGTTTTTTGTTTTGTTTTCCAAGAGTTGCAGGTTCAGTGGGGTCTGGTTCCACAGTGCAAACTGAGCAAGTAAGTGCTTCTCTCCAGAGATGCTTCTCATTCTGTGATAATTTAATTACATAAAAGTTCTCATTAACATTTTACCTCTTTGTTAATAGCAAGAAACTGCTGTCTGCTAGGGACTTTTCAGGTACAGTGTGCAGCGGGCATTACATGAGGTTTATCATGGGCACCTGGAGTAAAGTGGTGTTAGCATCCTGGAGGAATATTAAAAATACTCCAAGATGCCAAGGTTTGAGCTCTTGTTACTGTGATTCAAGGATGAAACAGTTTGCAGGTTTTTTTGGTTTTTTTCCCCAAAGAACATAGTTAATTTTTTTTTTATTTTCTCCAATCATTGGGCACTTTTCTCCAGCTGTCTCAGCCACCTTTGGTAACCCAGGCGATGGGATCTAATTCCATGATACTCTGTTTACCAACCAAAAGGATGTTGCAGCAGCTTCTAAACTGAGGTGTAAATCTCACTGTATCTCTTTACAGGCCCCAGAATTGTAATCTTGCACTTAAACCCAGAATGTAGTCTTGCACTTAGCCATGTTTTCAGGGATTTGGGCAACGGAGAAGTGACGCTGCCTCACTCAGTCCATGCTCCAGTAGATTCCTTGGGTAATTGATACAGGCATGAGTTGATTTCTGTTACAACTTGCACAGCAAAAATCAAATTCAAAGTGTGGAATAGGATGCAAATAGGAGATGAAGGAGGAAATGTCTTGAATGTATTTTATGGGTGTAACTGAGCTTGCTTGAGTTTCTGTCACAAAAATAGGAATTTTTTGTTACTGAACCACTTGTCAGAGAGGGCTGTGGTTTAAGAGAGCTTTGATTCCTTTATCTGCCCAGAATGAGCGGACCCAGTGTCCCAGACATCGTGGTGAACTAAGAATTCCGATGTGGCAGCATCTCTTAAACACAGATTTTGTTTTTATAGCTGCTTTTCTTTCTAAATGAAAAGGTGAAAGCCTCATTTAATGCTCTTAAATTTAAAGGTAAAATCCAGAATTTTTGGGTTGTCCTTCAATGTGAATGTAAGAGATGGCAGAATTCAGCTGTTCAGCTTACTATTAACAACGAGAATTTTGGGGAATGACACCAGAAATGCAAATCAATGTGTTTAAGAAGATACAGCGTGTTTGCCACTTACTGCAAAGAATGTTTTAATTGGAGCAGGTGCCTGTTGTGTGTCAGCAGGTGATCAGTGCTGCAAGTGCTGCTTGCATTCAGAGGGAGTTTTCTCATTTCATCTGACAGAAATCACCTACAAGAGTTTTCTAGGAAAGAGACTTGAACAGTTGGGAATTTAAATCTGCCCAAAACGGGGTGGGGGGGAAAAAAAGGCACTAAAGTTTGTGTTGGACATTTAAAGTCACAGAGAGCAGCGTTTGTTCCGCTGATCCACAGCAGGCACCTGCTTAAAAACACATTAAACTTGGGGTCAACATGGCTGGTCAAAGCCAGCTTGGTTTGGGAAGCCTTTTGGGAAGAGCGTGCTAGGTGCACTTCCATTTTTCCTTGGAAAATCACGGTGGTTCCACCTGCCACTGGCTGTTAAATTGTGCTGTGCTGGAGGGTGAGAAGGAGCAGGTGAGGCTGTGTTTGACTCCAGGTTTTCTGGTTCGTTATTTAATGGAGCACCTGCTTCTTTGAATCTGGTTTATTTGTGGTTGCTGCTCTGTTTTGTAAGCAAGGATGTTAACACCCTTTGAGGGTTCTTGTGGCAGAACTTTGGCAGCTTTTTTATTTTTTGCCAGCACTGAATTCCTGTGCTGCCGTCCTGGCCAGTGCAGCTGGGCAGGCGTGCTTTCCTCCTTGGTCTGAGGTGTCCCCCATTGGAGTAACTGTCCACTGAAGTCAGCTTGGCCAGGGCTGAAGGTTTAGAAGCCTGTGGGTGATACCACTTTGTGTGGAGCAAACCAGATGTAGCAGCTGTTGGCTCTCTCCTTGTGTCTGGCATTACATTGCTCTGGCGAGAGCTCAGTATTCCCTCCCGACCTTGTGTGCAGCTGGTGTTCTTCTATTTCATTAGTGTGTTGAATTAGCCTGGAAAAAGGATGTCCTTTTCCTGAATCATTTCATCCTTGTGCTTTATGCTGTGGGGGAAAGAACCTCAAATGACTCGTAGTTTTGTTTGAGATTTTAGTTTGTTGTTTTATTTCTTTCAATTGGAACCTTTGCGCAACTTCCTTGGCCTCCAGCCAGTGGCTTTGTTTGCTCCTGCCGAGCTGCTGTCACGGGAACACCGAGGTTATCCTCAATCCAGAGGTTTTAGGGGCACAAATATCAACACATCCTTGTCAGCCTCGCTGAGAGAAAAGGCCACTATTGCCAGGCAGGCAGACCTTGCCCTCTCTGTCTTTTATTTCCTACAAGGATGTTAAAAATGGAATATTTTGATGACAGCTTTCTTGGCCTCTATGCAGAGCCAAGTTTTATGGTGAAAGAGTTTTAATTTCTTGTGTGGGTTTCGGAACCCTCTGGTTGATGATAACTGAGGTGAAAGGCCTGAGGTATTAATGGGGAGGAGGAGCGAATCAAAATTGTGAACACAAGTTGAAAAACTCTGAGGACTCAGGGAAAAATGGCTTGGAAAATGGTAGTTCCTGGCTCTAAGCAAAACAGTGTTGAGGGCAGCGCTCCTGGGGAGTGCTGTGCACCCAGAGGGGAAGAAATGGTTGCCATGTGTCTCTAGAGCTTTTGGGGTTCTTTCCCCTTTGTCCCCCCGTTTATTTCTTTATAGCACCGAAGGACAGATATTCCAATGATTGACAGACTGAACGATGAGGTGATTTTTGTATCAGGCTTAAAGCAGACCGGGTGGTGCAGAGAATGGTTCATTGAATATTCACCTTCCTGCAGTTCCAATTGTGTGAAAACGATGGCTAGGAGATACAACTTGAATAGTAACAATTTTGAATTATCTTGGGCGTGTCTTTGATTTGACCTTTTAATATTGGCATTGTCTGCTGCTAGAACTGCGCAGCAAAACGAGAGCAAAAGAGCTGTGTAACACTACATTTCATGGTTTTGTTGATAAGTTGCCTTCAGGAAATACCCAGTGAGGAAAGTCAACCGAATTAGCAAGAATTAGGTTGTTTTTTCTCCTGGCTAATGATTTCAATGTGCCCCATCAAGTGTTATTGCAAGTTGAGTAATCATCAGTACTGTAAGCCTAGTTTAATCCTGGTCCAAAAAAGAAGCCCTGCACTACTTGTTTTGCATCTATCCCTAGAAGGTGACTTCATTCCGAGGTTTCATGGCCGTGGGTGGTATTGGTGCTTTTTGAAGTCCAAGTAGAATATTCAGAAAGGCCTCGTAGATCTTCATGTTCATCTGTATAATGTAGGGAGGGGAAAAACTCAAATCTGGTGTACACATTTGTATTGAAATAACGTTTTTTTTCCTCCTGCAAGCAAATCTGGTGGACTGCAGAAGACAACCGCATGGGATACCAAGCTCTAATGGACCTTTGGGAAGAGAAGCTGTGGCTTATGTGGAATTTACATGGGCCTCCTGGTGGAAGAAAGCTTATCTGTTTAGTATTTGTGCATTTTACTAAAATGGCAGCTTTAAAAAAAAAAAAAAAAAGTTGTGTATCTGCTATTGTGATGCCAATGCCCGTGTTTTAAGTGGAAAAAAAAAAATGACCTCTTTGCTTTGTGCTGTGTACACAAGATTGCTGGAAAAGTAAAGGAATACCCTTTTTATGGCTCACACAGCTTAAAAGTAGCTGTCACTCAAACATGCGCTCACAGTTGAGCTGATTTTGTTTCATTCTAAATAAATTGTTTCTTTTGAGGAAAATGGTTTTTCTGCCTGGAAGTGAATTGACGACAAACGTTTGGCCCCTGTGTTGGCAGCGGAGGGGTTCCTGCTGCTGCTGCCCAATTGAGCTGATAGTTGTGGGTCTTGAGCAAGAAGCAGGGGAGAGCACCGACACTTTCGCGTTGATCGACCTGTGGTACCAGTCAGAAGAATTGTGTCTGATGGCCTTGCTGTGGCCCCCGTGTTTGCAGTGAAAAAGGGGTTCGCTTGCTGCGTTTCTCCTCAGCGGGACGGGGCAGCCGTGCTGCTGCTGGCACGCAAGAAGCAGGGGAGCACCGCCCTGCGCCTCGGAACGGTGGCCAACTCTGGGGCTTCGCTGGTTGGAAGAGCTGGAGTTCCTGAATTTTAAGTTTTCTGATTTATTTTGTTCACCCAACATGTTTGCCTTTAGTTTTGATTCTTGGTTGGTTTTTTTTTTTTAATTTCGAAGAAAAAAAGTTTTGAGATTGCTTTGAATCTTGCACGTAAAACCTTTGCACCAAAATTGCCAAAAAGAAAAAGAGAAATGAGTCCTTAAGAGTGTTTAAATGCTGTTAATAAAGCCTTTCCTGCCGTACGCGAGGCGCTCCTCCATCTCCAGGGGCTTTTCAGCAGTTGTGGGTTTAGTGCTGAACGGATGAAGAGTTCCTGAGAGCTGGAGGCGGTAATTTAAAACCTTTGCGTGGTGTCTCAGTGCCTTATTTTGACCGGTTTTGAAGCCATTGGTTCCACACGCCTCGGATGTGCATGTGCCCTGCTCGCGTCCCGGCCCCGCCGCGCGCTCCGCGCAGTCGCTCCCGGTGTAGTACAGATGGGGAGAGGAAAAGCCGGAGGCGGCCCGAAAAACGTTGTGTGCCGTAGTTCTCCTGTCCCGGGGGCTCCTCCTGAGCTTTGGAAGGCTGTTCCTCCCTCCGTGCAGGAGCACAACTCCGTGTTTGCTGCAGGAGACTTCGGGGCGCGCCTGAGGACCCGCGGCCGTCGAGAGGAAGCTGCCACTGCTGCGTCGTCGGCTTCAGGAGCTCCCGTGTTGTGCTCGTGGTAGAATTCTTGTGACCTGCCATGAAGACACCTCCAATGGCAGCTTGCCCTGTTTGCCTTGACATACTTTAAACTCCATGGATAACCCCCTGCAGCCGGGCAGGATCTTTGCTTGGCTGCAGATGCCTCTGAGCCGATGGATGCTGTGGTTGCGCTCTGCAAGGTGTCTGTTCCCGGGGCAAAGCGCTGTGTAAATCCCTAAAGCAGGTAAGGGGCTGGAGGAGGTTGAACTGAGTTGTAATGTAAAAGAAGATTGTTGTTGGCCTTTTGTTGTCTTGATTCTCCAGTTTATTAATGCTTAATACTAATTGTGTTTTCTTCAGTCACCGTGCTGCTCCACTCGCTGGGGAGCCAACTCTTGGATGTGCTTCCCCGTTTGTTGGGGGGTCCCGTTAAGAAACAGGGCCGTGCACATAAAGCTACATGTTCTCAGCTTGGCAAGCTGGAGCTGTTATTTGGACTTCATGAACTGCTTGAATTAACGCTGCTTTAACCCAGAGCAGTGTTTATAATTTGTGTGTGTTGATAAGGAAAGCCAAGCCAGTGATTTGGCAAATTGTCTGTGTTTGTGAGATGCTGGTGTAATAATTTAAATGAAGCTTTTTGTTGTAAATGGGAGCAATTGTAGCTATTGATGGTTATGAGGAAGGGAATTGGACAGGGGAGACTCAGGAGAAGCCTTTTCTTCTAGAAGTTGGTATTTGTAGTTAAAATCCCTATTTTTTGCAATGTATTTCTTGTGCTGTTGAGATACAACCTCTGAATCTTCTTTGAAGTGTTGTACAATAGGTCTGGGGCTGATAGCAATAATGGGAGATGTGATTCAGCCCCTCTGCCTGGGCTGGGGGGTTGATGCTGACAGGGGATGGGTGATCTGTACCCCAAAAAAGGGGATCTTTTTGGCAAGCTAGTCACCTGCTCAGGTATCCAGGTGTTTGTGTCAGGGCTTGGGCACTATCCCACTGTTAGGGTGTGCTTCCAAGTGTCAGTGGCTGTTCCAGAAGAGCTCTGCCTCTCTGAGTCAGATTTCAGTGTCTGTTTCACTGGGAGACGGTTCCCTGTGTCCTTTACATCATGCATTTATTGCAGAGACTCGGAGTTATCGTGGGATGTGCTGTGGGATGGTTCTCCTACGGTCGCTTTGCGCTAGCGAGTTGTTTTTCGGGTGCTGGGTCTGCCCCTCTGCCTTCTGAAGGGCTTAGAGGGATGCTCCAGTGGCCAGGTAGAGCCAGGCTGTTGTTAAAACCAGTCTCTTGGAAGGGTTAAGTGCTCTATATGCATCATATTAATTTGGCTAATGAGACTTCTGGGGAAAGTGGATTTATAATGAGAACCATTTAATTAACTGCACTGCAGCAGAGCGCGATGTGAGCGGATTAGATGGGAGCCGGTTATTTGAATTCACACATTTTTTTAGAACTGTGCTTTTACCAGCTGCAGCTGAATTAATAAGTTTAAAACATCAGATGGCCCAGATTCTGCTCTTGGCCAATAACAAGCTTGGCCTCATGCTGCTGGTTTACTATGAAATGGCAAATGCTCTTGGAGGATACCCTCCTGCCTCGTGTCCTGAGGTCTGGGGCAAAGACTGAAAAGGGTTTGGTCAAACAAGCAGAGCACTGGAAAGGCTCTGGGGCTGATGGCTTTGTGATTCCCGTTGTGTCTCCTGCGGTTCCTGGCTCGGAGCCCTGTGCCTGAGTGTAATTAGAGCTGCCTTGAGAACTGGGTGAGGTAAACTCCTAAGGCAGTGAGCTCTGAGGGACCGGGTCAGCTGCACGTGCTGTGATGGGTTTGACAGGAGCTTCCTGCTGTTCACGTGCTGCTGGAAGTGCCTGTAGTAGGAGCAGAGAACGTGGACAGTGGCACAAAGGTTGCCTGTTTTTTCCCCCCCTCTGTATCCTCCAGGGATGTATTAATTAAACGCTGGAACCCGGGGGTGTGGATGCTGTCAAACACGCTGCTGTTGCTGTGCATTAATGAGTTGTTACCTCCCAGCCCAGCTCCTGTGCCCAGGCTCTTGGGTTTGAGCTCGTGTGTGTTGTCCCAGGGTGGGGACAGGACGTGGTTGGCTCCACAGACGAGGGGATGAGCTGTAGATTAATCGTGGGTCACAGTTATTTCATCTCCTTATCGGCCTGCCTTGACCTTCATACCCAGTTCTGCAATTGCATCTGGAGATCGGGCTGGAGATTTTCAGCTCTCTTCAGTATTTCCTGTCCCCAGATCCAGTGATAAGTCAGGCCAAGGTTTAGCAATGCACACAGCTTGACCCAGCCCCGAGCTGGCAGCTTTCCCTGGTGCTTCTGCCCTTTGCAGGCGAGCACTTGGATCCTCCAGCCAGTGTCTCCTTTCAGATGCCTGTGCTGCATTTCCAGGCTTCACAATGGCACATTTTCGATGTGGCTGAGGACACAAATGTGTGTCTGAGGACACACGAGGGGTGCAGAAGGGTTTGAGCGAAGGGAAGCCAGCCAGGTCTCCCAGGGTGGTTGTTCAGCTGTTTGCCCATGGAGAGGAGATGTCCTTTGGGCCATGGAGGTGTTTGCAGCCCCCTTGGCTGAGGGATTGCTTTGGCTGTTGCCAGCCTGGACTGCTCCAGCTCTGACTTGGGCAGAGGTTCAGGGCAGGGTGAGGTCCTGAAGCACCCGAGCTGCTGTCGTTGAGGCTTGTGGTGAGAAAAGGGGATGTGGATGTTCCTCGTGCTGCTCCTCTTGGGTGGGTGAAGACAAGACTGTGTACAAGACTACAGGAGGGACTCTTCATCAGCAACTGGAGTGACAGGACAAAGAGGAGTGGAATCAACTGAAAAAGGGGAAAAGTAGGGTTGGTATTGGAAGAAATCCTTCCCTGTGAGGGTGGGGAGGCCCTGGCACAGGGTGCCCAGAGCAGCTGTAGGTGCCCCACCCCTGGGAGTGTCCAAGGCCAGGTTGGATGGGGCTTGGAGCAACGTGGGATAGTGGAAGGTGTCCCTGCTCATGGCAGGGAGAGGAACAAGATGAGCTTTAAGGTCCCTTCCAACCCAAACCATTCCAGGGTTTTGTGATTCTAAGACCTTGTGTTTCACCTGTGCCAGCCCAGCTTTCCCCTCTGGCAGTGAGGCACAGCATGTTCTGAGAGTCCTTTGCTGTTCCTCGTGGCACTCAGAGCTGATCCCAACAGCAGCTTGAGGCTGAGAGAGCCCAGGCCCGGGTATCCCATCCCTGGGACCCCCCTGGTGTCAGCCAGGGTGGCTTGGGCTCCTTTCCAGCCTGTCCAAAGGCTTGAGGGGCTGGAGCTCAGTTTATTGGTGTTCTCTTCCTCCCTGGGGTGTTGTAAAGACACCCTTTGCCTCTTTCTTCCAGAGTACAATCCTGGCTTTATCTTGCCCACGTGAGGGGTGTCTGTAGGGGAAAGTTTTGCAAAGCTTGGTGGTGCCTTCAGAGGCAAAGTCTGCTGTGGAAAAGAGACTTTGACCCATGAATTACTTCTGGAATTGTCCATGGCCATGAGCAAGAGCTCCCATCCCTTTTGTGGTTTCTGCAGGCTGGAAAGTTTTCCCATGAGGATCTCAGCTAAAGCTAAAACTTTTGAGTTTTCAACATCTGCTTTAATTTTTGTTCATTAGAGTCTCTGATAAATTCCCATGGACTTCAGTGAAAAGCATTGTGGTATCTTTAAAGATTTTTATTATTCTTTTCCAAACAACTCCCACCTCTTATGAAGGCTTTCAGCTCCTCGGAAGTGAAGCTTTTTAATTCAGGCTCTGGTGAATTGCAACTTAATAATGCTGTGCATGGTAAACACGGCTACAGGACATGTTCCGGGCCAGGGGGGAAGGCAGCACCAAAAAAAGAGTGTTCCTGTTATCAGTGTGTGTGAGGGCGAGTAAACAGCCCAGAGCCTGTGGGCTGTGCCAAACAGGGCCAGGGAAGAACAGCCCCGTTTC
Source organism: Illadopsis cleaveri (assembly GCA_013399915.1). Classification (NCBI taxonomy): domain Eukaryota; kingdom Metazoa; phylum Chordata; class Aves; order Passeriformes; family Timaliidae; genus Illadopsis; species Illadopsis cleaveri. Next base: position 35,241 of record VXBB01020321.1, on the reverse strand, counting down.
CTGTTGCTGGAAGGCCCTGTTGTCATATCCTTACCCAGCTAGTTTAAATTGCTTTTGGCTTTCTTCATGTGGCTTGAGGTAAACACAGGGACCTCGGCACTGCTGGGAGCTGAAGCACCTTGTCTGCGGTGTGTTTTGTGCTGCCACAGCTGTGAAAAAGCCTCTTGTTACCCTTTAAAGTGGGAATTGTGGAGATTTCCCCCCTGCCTGTGGTTAATGAGTGTGCTGGGGGCAGGGTGGAACTGCAGAGGAGCAGCTTTGCCCTGGGTTTGGGTTCAAACAACGCCTGGAAAGGGTCGAAGGGGATCCCAGGGATTGGGTTAAACCCAGAGTTCTTGCCCCTCACCCTGGTCTCAGCCCCCTGAGGGGGTGTGGGATTGGCCAACAGCTCCCCAGGCAACCCCAGAGCTCGGGCACGTTGGAGAAACAGCCAAAATAATCCCAGCCCAGCCCTTGGAGGGGATTGCATTGCCAGATAAAGATTGTTCTTTATTATATGATAAATGTCAGGATCAACTTTCTCCATGTCCAGTGCCTGGGTTTATCTGCTCTTGGTATCTGAGGAGTGCTGGGAAAGTCACAGCCTTGGTTTTTGGAAGATGATGTTTTTTTATCCAGGGCACAGCCTGACCACAGACACTGCAGGGCAGGGAGGGGTTTATTTTGTGTACTTTGAAATGCCTAAATCTGTGTTCCAGGAGCTCTGTCCTGCCTTTTTAATTACCCAGAACAAGGAAGGGAAACCTGCAGATGGTAGCCAGGGAGCTCAGGGGTGTACAATGACTGTATAAATTAATAATATAAAATAATTCCAGTGGGAATAGGGGGTGCAGTGTCATCTCTGATTGCACCAACTTCTGTAGCTTTGACAGCTGAGCTGAGCCTTTAGCAGCTTTTCATCCTGGCACGTGGAACATCTCTTGAAGTGGGTTTTAGACCCAGCAGGTGCCCACCCCATTAATCAATCCTGCCAAGAGGCCTGGCAGGCAGTGGGAACAGCTCCTGGAGGCTGCCCAGGCTCCTCCTCCAGGATTACACCTGGGAGTAAATCCCTGGCTAACAATAGGAGAGCGTTTCCTCCCCAGGAAGGATGGCAGCCCTGCAGCCCAGCTGTGTGCATGACACAAACCAGGAGTGATCCTTCCCTGCCGTGGCTTGTTGGAGAAGTCACTTCCATGTTTTCTTCTTGTTTTCTTAATTCTGTGGTGCTAAAATTCATCAGGATTCAGGGTATCAGTCCTGTGTCTGTCAGTGCTCAGAAAACTAATTATCTAAATGAAATTGTTAAGGATTTTTTTTCCAAAGGGAAAAAAACTTTCCCTTTGGAAAAAAAAAACAAACTCAACAGTTTCAGGTGTTGTACCAGCTCTTTGTTGGGGGTACAGTGAAACAAGAACTCAGGTGTTGTACCAGGTCTCTGTTGGGGAACAGTGAAAATTTGAGGCTGGATTCTTGGGTTCCTTTGGTCACTTGGATTCCTTCCAGCCAGTTCTGGTTCCCTGCAGGTCACTGGATCTTTGGAGAATTTTTTGGTGTTTGGTTTCTCTGCACCTTGAATTTTAGATTTTAAACCAATAAATCCTGGTTAAAGTGCTTCCAAATGCAGTTTCCCAGCAAGATCCAGCTGGCCATGGCACGTTATCCCACGTGCAAAGGATGAGCTTGGGCAGGAAAATGTTTCCCCAGGTGGCTCAGGGCACAGTGCTGAGACTGACATTGGTTTTCCAAGGGGTTTGATTTACTGTGAGTGAAATGATCTTCTTGGAAAGATCCAGGAGGGTGTTGGTGGTTTCTTTCCAATGCAGATGGAGATGCTGCCTGTGAGGTACACGAGGGCTGGAAGACAGGAGGGCTCCAGTTCTCCATTCCTTTCCCAGGGGCAGGAGGGGTGGCTGGGAGGCCACTGCCTGTAAATGAAACATTTTTCATGCTGAGGATCATTTTTAGCCATTGCTGCTGATTTTCTCTACTGCAGATGAGCAGGGGAGTAAGGGAAATTCCCTTTGAGTAAGGGATAAATTTTCAGGAATAATTTCTGCATGGAAAGGGTGCTCAGGCCTTGGAACTGCCCAGGGAGGTTTGGAGTGCCCATCCCTGGAGGTGTCCAGGGAAGGGATGGAGGTGGCACTCAGAGCTCTGGGCTGGGGACAAGGTGGGGACAGGCACAGCTTGGACTGGGTGATCCAGGAGGGCTTCTCCAACTTCAGAGATTCTGGGATTCTGTGAAGGGAGCAGGGACAAAAGGGATTTTCTATCCACCTCAGATTGCAGCTTTTGACCTCATTTGTGTCCCAGCAAGCCCTGCTGGTGCATTTCTCCACACAGCCTGTCGTGTTCTGCCCTGTGCAGGAACACCTTCAGGAAAGGATTTGCAGGATGGCTTCAGTGGGGTGGGAAAACCTTCTTGGGGCAGGTGTTCCCATCCTGCTCACTGCTGGTTTCTCTGCTGTTGTGTCCTGCAGTCAATAAATGCCTTTGGTTGTCAGAGCTGCCAGGGGAACTGAACCATCTGTTCTGTGCTTGCCTCCCCAGCACAAGGTGTGAGCAGAGAAATGTTTGACTCCAGCCATTACCCTGGGCCTGCTCAGTGGGAAGACAAAGGTTTGAAGACTCCTCACCCCCTCCCAGCCCACTGGCAGGATGGTGCAGGCTCCTGGGAGGAGCTGCTCATTGTGGCCGTTGGTTTCCTCAACAATTTTGGATAGACAAGAGGTAACTGTGGCTGGAGAAAGGTGCTTTGCCTGTGCAGGGCTGTTTTGGGGCAGATGAAGGCTGGTGGTGCCCATCCATGGGCTGGGGTGTGGGAAGTGGGAGCTCCTGAGCAGAAGGAAAGAGAAGAGGGACAAGCACTCCTGTTTTGCTGAATAAGGACAAGGAATTGGAGCCCTGTTGGTCTGAGGGAGGGACGGGGCAGGACTCTCCTTAGGATCCTGGAGGTTTGGAGGGGGGAGCTCTGCTGGAGCAGGTGGGATGGGAGGGGTGGACACCACATCCTGCCCAGTTGTTTCTTGGTGGCAGAAGAGGTGAAACTATCACAGGGCTTGTGTTGGAAGGAGGAAGGTGTTGAGCAGAGGCTCCATTTACAGGGAGGGAGCAGAGCACAGGGAGAGGTGTTGGGATTGTGCAGAGTGGGAGCAGCAGGGTGAGGAGCTGCTGGGGTGGCTCTTTCATGCCCACATTGCTCTGGTCCCACTCTGTTAGAAGCCAAAAGCACAGCTGCTCTTAGGGGGGTGCAGAATAAATGGAGGTTCAAAGCTTTTAGGGTTGGAAAACCTGAAGCCAAGGCTCCCACATAATTCCTGTTACAGCAGCAAACCAAAGCTGCTGGCAATGTTTGATTTGGTGAGAGCAAGAGTGAGGAACTTTATTGTTTCAGGAGGTGAAAATCACATTTTTAATTGGAAGCTTTGTCCCTGCTGCAGAAGGGCTTGGCTGAGGCCTCTGTGCAAGGCTGGCTGAGTGTGGTGCCTGTCCATCCCCCTTCAGCCTGGCAGGATGGTGCATTATATTCTTATATTTCTTATATTTCTTATATTCAGAAATAATAATCTTAGCCAGAAGTTCTGGTGGCTTGGAAAATGCCCCCCTGGGGATGCTGTCCTGGCTGCAGATATTAACTGATATTAACTGGTCCATCTGAAGCACAGAGTGGATGCTGAGGTTTAAGGTGTGAAGGGATGAGGGTTACAGTGTAAAAGGATCATTCCTGAAGCATTTGCTGCCTGCAGATTCCTGGGAGAAGCTGTGAAACAGCAAATAAAAAATGAACTTTTTGTAGCACTGATATTCCCCATTCCCTGTAATTTTTCCCTCATTTCAGCACAGTTTCTTTGGCACTGTGCATTGTGTAACTGCTGGATTTGGCCCATCATATGTGGAGGAACTTTCTTACCTGTGACAGTGTTGGAGCTCCTTGAAACTGTTACAATATTCTGTAGCTTTTTATTCAATATAGACCACGTAATTTTGGGCTTGAAATAACCCGTTTCACAGTTTAAAGGAGTGTTTCTACAGGGGAAACAACTCTCTTGCTGCCTTAATATTCAAAAAAGGGATGAGGAATAAAAGGGTTGAGGAAAAATAGGATAATTAAATCTCCTTAATAATTAACAAAAGGGAAAGGTAAAAAGAAGGATAATGCCATTGGCTGGAATGAATATCCAGGCTGACATAATAATTTCAAATACGTGGTGATAATGCAAAAAAAATGCACCTTCACTACTGGAAAGGAAGTCAAAGCTGCTGTGTTGAGTCTTACCCATCCAAATTCCATCTGTGGGGTGCTGGTTGAGTCCAGGCTCAGCACTGGGGCTGCCTCTGTGTGTGCATGGAACCCCTGGGAGTCTCTGCATGGTTGGGGAGCTGGGGAGAGGGGCCCAGGGGTGGGTTGGGGCTGCCTCTGTGTGTGCAGGGAATCCCTGGAGTCTCTGCATGCTTGGGGGGCTGGGGAGAGGGGCACAGGGTGGGTTTGCCTCCTGACGTGGCTGTGTCGTGGTTCTGCCTTTAATCAAACCTGTTTTGCCCCCAGGTCCTCTGTGCTGTGGCAGTGACTGTGCCTGGGAGGTGGAGTGGCCACTGCAGCGTCCTCCCCACAAGAGAGGGGCTCCTGGAGCAGCTGATCCCCATGGCAGTGTCCCCCTGCTCTCCCTGTCCTTGCACCCCTCCCTGGGGCTGCTTGTTTGTGTGTGAGCAGAGTGAGCTGAGAGCTCTGGCTGTGCTCCCTGGCTGCTCCCACGAGGTGAGTGAGTCAGCTCTGCTCTGGGAAGGACAGAGCTGAGGATTAAATCTGAGAGGCACAAAAACCCAGCTCAGGAGCAAAGGCACAGCAGAACCCAGGCCCATGCACGCCCTGGGCTGCGTTTTTCCCATCCAGCCACACTTCACACTGTGCATTTCTCACATGGCTTTAATCAGGAGAAGTATCCAGGTATAAAAACTGAATCTGGCATCCAAAAATTCCAGTTTTCAGTCTTGCTGCTGTTGATACTTCCCAGTAGAAGCAATGGCTTGCCCAGCATAGATGTAATCAAAGCCCAGCCTTTAAAACTTCAGCCAGACCCGGGGCTCCTGTTCAAATTGGCTTTTTTTAGCTTCCACTTTTGGGCTGAAGGCTCGAAGAAGAAGGAAATAGGTGAGATGAGAGCACAGGCTCCAGCAAAGAGGAAGGAGCAGACGTAGGTCTGGGTGTAGTCATAGAGCCACCCTGCAGGAGAGAAGGTTGTTGTTAAAGCTGTGGGATTTTTCTCAGTGAAAAAAATCATTTGGGGAGGTGGGTGGGAGGCAGAGGATGTGTGTTCTCATCTAAGAATTCCTCAGATATTTTCCTTAGATTATTTTAACTCTTCCTGGGCAGCATTTCCTGTAAGGAAATGACACGTAGGTCATTTTTCCCAGAGCCAACTTTGATCCTTGTACTGGACATGGTGTATAATTTGATTGAATTTAATCCCTGATTTTTTTTTCCCCTGTTTAAATAAGTGGGCCTGCAGTGGCTGCTGGAAGATCCCGTTGGATTGAGGGGATGATTTGCATGTGCTGGTATTTGCAACATCTGGGCTGCAAACCCCCTGTTCTCCAGCCTTGTCTTCTTGTGAGCAGACCTTGTCTAACAGGAGAGAGCCCAGGCCAGGAGCTGGAAGTGAACTTGACAAAAGTAGCTCTGGGAGGACTTAAAAGGAAAAGCTGAATTCCATGGAACCTCAGGAATCTCTGGAAGACACAGGTCACCTTTTAAAGTGACCTCCAAGTGTTGGGTTTGGAGGCAAATCATCTGAGGTCTGGGCAGGCCTTTGAAAGGTGGAGAATTCCTCTCTTTGAATCTAAAATCTGCAAAGTGGTGGGAGATGCATAAAACCCCCAATCCAGTCCCAGATGTGCTGTGGGATGGGTGGGTGTGGGGCAGCAGCTGAACCAGCTCTGCTGCTGGTGTGAAATGCAATTCCATGGAGTCCAGACATCCCTGGGCTGCCCTGATTTACACCAGCAGCAGCTCTGGCCCCAGCTGAGATTCTTAAACCCAGGAAGGGACATGGTGCAGTCCCTGAGATCCTGGGCTCAGACACATGGGAGGAAAGGCTCTGGTAAAATGTGGGATCTGCCATTTCCCTGCTGTGGATTTGCACAGCTGCAGGAAGGTTTTACAAAGCAGGGAAAGCTGCTCGTGCCCAGTTTCAGTTTCTGTTGCTCCCTGCTGGCCCAGGGGCAGTCCCTGTGCTTGTTCCTGGGGATGTCTGGGAGCTGCAGCTGCAGAGGAGGATCAGCCCAGGCTGCTGCTCTGGGGGCCTCTCCCATGACCCTGAGGGTCCTGTGGAGTGTTTCACTCCCAGGGGTGGGATCTGTGTTGGCTGCCTGCAGGTCTCTGGGATCTGGAGAGGAGAAGGGATGCTGATGTAGTTACTTGTGAGAGGAACAGGACAGAGTGCTCCAGCTGAGCTCTGATTCATTGCAATTCTTCTTAAAATACCCTTCAGGATATTTTTGGGGTTTTTTTTTTTTGTTTGTTTTTTGTTTTTGTTTTTTTAATTTTGGAATAAAATATGTTTTGTTAGCATATTTTATTATTGTATTTTATTAATATGTTAACAAAATAATTTGTTGGGTTTTTTGGTTTGGTTTTGTTTTTTTTTTTTTGGAAGTTTTATATTTCCTGGGGGTTTTTAGGTGCTGAATGGGATTTAGCTGCAGTGGGATTTACCAGCATTGCCTCACTGGCAGCACAGCCACCAACTTCCATCACACCACAGCCTTCAGAAGCAGCTCCAGTCTCTGTGCCCCCCATTCTGTTCTTTCCTTTCAGCTGCAGAAAGCTGAACTAGGAGCTTGTGGTGTTCAAACCCCAGCAAAGCAGCAGTTTTGTAAGGAATGCTGGTAAATCCCAGGTAAATCACCAATGTGACCCAAACAAAACATTCCCAGCACTGCTGGTGCTGCCAGCTGGGCCAGGCTGTTTAAATGGTGCTGCTGATCTTGAATCAGGAGTTTTATTTATCCCTCATGCCCTGAGGAGCAGAATTCAGTGGGAAGGTGAAGGTAAAATTTAGAAAAGCTCTGAATACATGTGCAAGCAGAGCTGTTGGGTGACTCCATCCTCTCCCCTTGGGACTGGAGTTCATGCTCTGGGGGCTGGGATCTCTTCTAGAATTTGCATGACGTGCTTTGGTTCAGCTCTTTTGCTCTTTGAGTCAGTGATTTGTACTGCTTGTGGAAGTAAACTGTGCCCTTCTCTCCCCAGCTTGCTCGTGGATGCCAAAATAATGTTTATTCTGGTTTGGGTTGGCTTTTTTCAGAGTGGCAGCATCCAGAGGTGCCAGTGGATGGGGAGCTCTGAAGGAGACTCCAAACCTTCCCTTTGGGTCCTGCCAGCTGCCCCTGGATTTCAGAGCTTTCAGCTGAACAGATCTGCAGGTTGGTCACCTTTTCCTTGCATTAGGCTTTGGTCTAATATGCAAATCAGGCAGTTTTAACCTTTGCAGTTCTCATTATCCATCATCATTATTTCCACTGCTTGAAAGCACTTGGGTTGGATAAAACTGTAATTCTAAACTCAGGGTTTTTGGGAGGTAAGAGCAACAAATCCCAGGGTCTCACGGAGCATTTAGATCCTGCATTCTGCAAGGAGCAGATGGTTTTGGACACTTCATCAAGAGTTTCTGGTCTCACTCAGTTTTCACACTTAGAATGCATTGGAAGAGAAAATTACAGAATTTCTCTTGGATCCTGAGCTCTGGATTGTTTCCATCTTGCTCTGCCTGTGAGGAGATGGATCAGGAAGTGTTCTGCCTCTTGGCTTCATTTGGCCTTTATTTATCCCACCTGCATTAAGGCTGGTTTTATGGAAAGCTCTTTGCAGGAAGCCTGCCTGCTTCACAAACCCACTGCAGAAAGTAAAAGGCTTCCCATTAGTGCAAATATATTGCAGGTGGATGGAAATTTAACTGCAGTGTGAGCATGGGTGAGAGACAGCCGAGGTGTTCAGCTGCTGCTGTGTGTCACTGTGCCAGGGGATCAGTGGGGCTGAGGGATGGCTTTGTGCTGAGGGTACACTGCTGCCAGCAGGGATCTGCACTCCAGCCTCTGCATCACCCTGACAGTGGGAAGCTCGTTGTCAATGAAATGTTTTGGCTCCTTGAAATTGCATCCACAGGCAGAGCATCCCCAGCCCAGGGATGTTGATTAAGAATATAAATTTTTCCTGTGCTGGTGGAACAGCAGCGTTGCTGAAACTTTGTGTGGAGCTGGAATTTACAGAATCCTTGGCAGCTCCGAGCTGGGTGCCTCTGCAGGCTGGGGGCAGCTGATTGGGAGGGCAGGGAACTAAAAATGATTTTTTGGATTGGAAAGGACCCTAAAGCTCTTCCCATTTCACCCCCTGCCATGGGCAGGGACACCTTCCACTGTCCCAGGTGGCTCCAAGCCCCAATGTCCAGCCTGGCCTTGGACACTTCCAGAGATCCAGGGGCAGCCACAGCTGCTCTGGGCACCCTGTGCCAGGGCCTGCCCACCCTCCCAGGGAACAATTCCTGCCCAACATCCCATCTAACCCTGCCCTCTGGCAGGGGGAAGCCCTTCCCTGTGTCCTGTCCCTCCA
>VXBB01020320.1:993166-1045434 GCA_013399915.1 Illadopsis cleaveri | reverse complement strand
CTGTCCCAGGGCCGCCCGCGCCATGCCGTCCGTGCCGCTGCCGCCCAAGGAGAGCAACCTCTTCAAGCGGATCCTGGTGAGCCACCGGCCCCGCTCCTCTCTCCTCCTCCCGCAGCCGCTTCTCCCTCCTCTTCCCTCTCGCACGCCGGCCTCGCTCGGTGCCCTCCGGGTCACTTCGCCCGCCGCCGGAGTTGGCACCGGCTGAGCGCACACGGATGCGGCGGCCGCGCTCGCCCGGGGGGAGCCGGGCTGCCGTCGCCTCCTCGCCCCGGTTCGTCCCCGCTTGCTTCCTTCCTTCCTTCCTTTGTCTGAGGCCCGCCGAGCAGGCCGGGCGAGCCGCCCCTGCTCGTGTCGGCGGCCGGGAAGGGCTGGTGTGGCCCCCGGCCGGGCGAGGGCGGGAAGGAGGGAGGGAGCCAGGCAGAGCCTCCCCGGGCCGCCGAGCGCCTTCCTCCCGCCCGCCGCGGGGACTGCGGGGCTGCGCCGCCGCTCCCCTCCCCGCGCAGCGCCGAAGGAGAAGACCTCGAAGCACGGTGCGAGCGTAGCAGGATGTGCTGTTGCTCGGTTGATTCCCATCTGTGCTTCATTTCCAGCGAGAGCGTTGCTTTTGGTGTAGGCACCGGATTAAAAGTAGTTCGCTCGCTCAGCAGTTTTGAGTGTAGCTGAAGACGTGTGGTGGATTGAAGTATCCTGCTTCTGTGCGTCCTTTGGAGGACTTTTCTCAACTCCTTTGTGCTGGGCGAATTCTGCTCTTTGAGACTTAATGGTGTAAAGGACATTTAGTGTTTGTGGGATAACTTTGAAAAAGGAACTCGCTTTAGCTGTGTGTTTGTAACTCAGTCACTGCATACTTTATCATGCTAACACTTTTTCGAAAGAAAAAGCCCCACTCCTTCTTCCTGAGAAAAGAAAACACCACCGGCAAGAAAACACCACACTCCCCTTTTCATGAACTTGCCAGTGTGGTAGTAATGGAGTTCCAGCCTCAACAAAATTGAGGTGTTTTGTGTCAGTTTACCACTCTGCAGGCAGAGGACGTCTGTGCAGCACACCAAGTAATCCTGCTGTCAGGCACAAATTTCTTTCGTTCTCTGTGAATTGGTTAGGTAGATGCAGTACCTAGTGGTTCAGAGGTAGGCATTTGGGCTTCAGGAAGCTGAGCTCGGTGTGTGTAAGCTCCTGTGCTCTGTATGGAGCTGGTGTGTCTCAGCAGGTGCTTCAGAGCTGTTTTCTTTTGGCTGCTTTGTGTAGCATGTAGGTTTTAAAAAACCTGGTTCTTAATGGTGATTTGTTGCTTACTGCATGCTTATGGTATGCATCTTAGTAAGTCATTCTAGCACTCCTCTTTCTCTCTGCTAAAAATAAGTCACTAATATTAGAACAGTTAAGTGATTATTCTTACTAGCAGCAGACAAGTTCACAGTAGCAGCCACTTCTAGTTTTTTTTGATTGGATTATAGGATGGCTTTTCTGGAGATCGTATTTTAGACAGTTTTTTTAAAATATTAAACAGTGGATAAAACTGTTGACATTAGTGCTTAGGCAAGGAGGAGAGATACATAAAACTTCAATTAAGTTCATACAGAAATTTACTTGCTTTCTAAAACTTTCAGAAGCCTTTGACTGGTGCTGTGTAGTGACCAGTTGCAAAGTGTTGGTCACAAAATTACTGGCTTATGTCTTTGTATAGTGTCATTTCTTGAAACTTAATTTCTTATAATTTTTTTCTGGCTAGCTCTGACTCTTTCATGGTGCACTTCTTTCTGGAATACTAATACTGGCATACTACAAATGGAACCCTTTGGTTGCTTGACATGTCTCCGAGTATTTTTGTTTAGTAGTATAGCTTGTGGTGCTAAGGCTCTTTAATCAAACCAGCTTTTGCTTACTTTGGGGCTGCCAGAACATTTAAAATGCCCATAGCATGCCTAGTAATTTCAAAAATTGGGGGCAGAGGTTATGTGGGAGGCTGCATAATAAGACCCTACAAGCATGTAGTGATTTAATCACTTGGAACAGATGCAAGGAAATTGTACTCATATATTAAGACTTCAGTATTTTTATGAATGCCCTGCACAGAATTAGCAGTTGTGAAAGGGGAAACTCATTTGGAGATCATGATAAATCCTTCTCAGTGACCTGGTGTGTGTATGTAACATATGAGACAGGTTCTGAACAAGATGCCCACATAACAGCAAAGCTGTCAAAGCTGCCCTGGCTAGTGTGGCCTCTTGGAGTTCAGTGTAAGCTGGGAAGTCTGCTCAAGAAACTGAGTAAAGAGTCTTTAAGCCACATCAATTTGTGTGCTTGCATGCTTGGCAGCGCTTGAACAAGCTGACTTAAAACTAACAGATGATTAGGGAAGTAATAGCAATTGTAGCATACTCATGGTAACTTAGAAATGCTTTTTATTAAGGTTGAAGTTTGGTATCATGTTTCTGGTGTTTCCTTCTAGTAAGCTCAGCCTGACCTTCTGTTTTGTGTATTTAAAATTGAGTTGTAAACTTGCCTTCAGAGGCTGTTTCAGTTTAAGCAGCTTTGATATTTTTTTTCCTCCACCTAGGAATCCATACTGTAAACTGTCTCAGAGTTATCTTAAACATTGGCTTTATAGAATCAAATCAACTCTGTCTGGACAGGGCATGGCAGTAGTCTTTGTAAGGAGTCTAACAGGCTTTAGAGGCAAGCCTTGGGGTTCTTCTCATGCTTTCATGGCTCACTTGCCAAGTTGTTTTTGTTTTTAAGAAGTGCTTACTGTCTTCTAATAAGTGTTGGTGTCAGTCCAGGCTCCTGCAGTGTAAGGTATGGTCTGATGTTTGTTTCATGACTAACAGAACTGTGGATAGTATCATGCCTGTAAATTACTAATTCTTTGGTTTCTTAGCAAATTCCTCATATTGCTGTGGCCTAAAATAAGTTTTGCTGCTTTAATTGCAGCTGACTTCAACTAATAAGACAGAAAAAGTCTGCAAGTATGTAGCCTTGCAGCAGTGAGTTGTTGCTGCTCAGTTCATTCAGGCATGTATTTTCCATTTTTTAGGGTAAGGAAATGTTAGAAATTGCTTTAAGTGCCCTGTCTGAGGACTTGTTCAACTTCTCTGTAATATCCTTTTTGTTCTCCAACTTCTTCAATAACCTTAAGAGATTTATTCTTTGATAAAATATAAATATACAGGTGTTTGTAGGATTTAATTCATTTGATTCTTATGCATAGAATTCTGAAAGCTTTTTAAAATTTTTATTTAATGAAATAATAGTGGTTTATAAGCATGCAACTAGTCAGTCTCCTAGGAATGATGTGGGGCAGTTACTGAACTATTAAACTGGGAAGTTATGTTGTTACGCTAATTAGGGCCTCCCAAATGAGATAAATACCATAGCTGAGGTAGCCATTATTAATCCACCACTGGAGTAGTGGAGGTTTGAAGTCTGTAACATTAAAGATCCCTTTTTTAGAGAAAGGAGTTTGGAGCAGTCACTTGAAATCTTGTGGTGTAACTTAAGACTGATCCTTGGTGTGGTTGTTGCTTGTGCTGCTGAGGACAGGCAGCCTGGGACCAGCGGAGGCGGTTCCCTCCATACGGACTTTTAAACGAGGTGGTGAGGATGCCTGGCCAGCTGCAAACTACTGAACTGACAGAATTGTGGGGGATAGATGCCAGCTAATGGTAACAGTCAGTAAGACTTTCATAAGGGAAAGTCACACTTCACATTTGTCAGTGATTTGAGAGAGTTTCATTTGGAGAAGCACTTATCCCAAATAGATATTCTTGGTTTAATTTTTCAAAAGGAATTTGTGAAGGTCGTCGTGTAAGGCTCAGAAAGCAGGCTTCTGTGGAATGCTGTGGGTTGTTTCTTCGTTCTGGTCTTTTATTCATACTTTTCTTTTAAAAAATGGTAATTTTTCAGAGTTAAGTCCCTTTGTGTGCTGGAATTTTTTCTTATTTGGCTGTTCATATGGAACAGAACAAGCACTGAATAACGAGAAAAGTTCAGTTCCAAACTATTTGTGGTACAAAAAGTGAAGGCCACCTGAAAGCTTCCATATTTTTGGAGCAAGTTGAGTCATAACAAGTAAAATTGGTTGTAGATGAATGAAAGACTTGGAAATCCTAATTTAATACAGACCTCGTATGGACTGTGCGATGGATTGGCCCAAGATTTGAGATTTTTAGAGGTATTTGAAGTTCTGTTGAGACAGTTTCCCCTATACACTGAAAACTGGTGAATCCTGGGAAAAGGAGTATGGTGTTATGCCACTGCCCAAGTACACTGTAAGTCTATGTTTGCAGTGCAGTGTGCTTTGCTCCTTCTCCTGGTTCCTCCCCCAAGCCTCCTCAAAAGGTGGAGTATGAAATTACCTTCTAGAGGGAGAAAGAACTTAACAGGAGATTCAGAAGTTCAGTAGGTACTTGCCTATCTTCAAGCTATCGTGTTTCATTTTGATTTTGGTAGAAATGGTGGCTGCAAAGTAGCAGGTTCCGAACAAGTTGTTGTTAACAAAAAGGTGGTTATGCTGTGGAACCCTTTGCTGCATGATGTATTAGCCATATAAAAAGGTTTGGACACTTTGAGGGGTGCGTGGTGGGGACCCTCTTTACTCTTTTTGTGAGTGAAGATAAACCCTTTTGCCTGGAGTGTTGGGGAGGCACAAATGACTGGAGGCTGAGAACATTCTGGTGAAGCTGCACTAGAGCTTGTCTTACTCATAAGCCTCTCTGCATCCAGCACTTGTCTCTTACCTCTAGTGGCCTGTACCAGGTGTGTCTGATCTCGGCTCAGATCTGCTGTGATTCGTGTGATTTTTGGCTGAATCACTCTGTTAAGTATGGAATGTCGAGGTTAAGTTAATGATGAAGGCTTGCGTTGGTGATTGTCATGAACTTGCTTGAGGATAGGCATCTTCGAATTGTTACTTTTAATAGAAAAATTGTAACTTTTGAAGCCTGATGTTTATTTTACTGTGTATTGCATTAGATCCTACAAACAGTGCTGGTGTTCATGCTTTCATTTACTTAACTGCTCTCAGACACAGTTTCACTAGGTTGTGGAGCCACCTGCTTGGCCTGAGTTCTTGCTAAGCAAATTGCAATTCCTCCCAGGAGATGTGGCAGATTGGTCTCTTCAGTACTTCTGCACAAAGTGCAAATTGAAAATTACTGGAAAATGTCTGTCAGGGCTACAGCTTATCTCATTTCTAGTGTTGCTGTTACAGTTTTTGCTTTGTAGGGGCACATGTGTTCATAAACAGGAGAGAACTGTATTAAGTCAAGCAGTGTAAAAGTTACAAATGCAAAGTACTTGTCAGCAAGAGCTCTTTCTACCCTGTTTTTTTGTTTCTGCCCTTTTGAATCAAAGGATATTCTAGGAATTCAGATTGTATTTAGTGTGTGCACAGCACAAAATTACACTAGGTCTTAATTTAAGGCAAGCTTATTGATCATAGCTTCCCCCTTTAAAGGAGGTGTAGTTTATAGGGCTGTTAAAGAAGTCTGTGACTTCTGGTGAAAAAACATTCTCTTATCATACATGTTTTTTCCATAATAAATACAATACCAATTTTATTCTGCCAGTAATAAAGAATACAAACAGCAGTGATTGCAACTGTTACTACCAACTGCATTATGTACCAAGTTTTGTGTCTTCTGATGATTTGAACTTGAATAATTGTGAAAATCTGATTAAGGAACAAAAATGCTGTTGTTGTATACAGAGTATCATGATAGTGAAAGCTTAGATATTACTGTGACATGAATACATTGATCAAAATGTTACCACCATGTAGTGCTGGCTGCTTGTTCTGTTGTACACCACTGTCTGTGTTCTGACTCAGCACTGTTCTGCATTGCTCAGTCCCCAGATCTGGGGAAGAATGATGTGGCCTGTCCATTTTGATAATCAAAGCAAGCCAGGATGTATCTAGGTTGTCTTCCTCTTTTTATTTCAAATGATGAGGTTAACTGCTCTTACCAGCAAAGTGATAGCAGACATGAGGTGGCCATGCATATATAAAATCCTGGTAGGATATGGAGAATGTGTAGAAAAACATGTTGATGCTCTGGAATGGTTACCCTGGGAGTAGAAATTTCAGATGCTTGAGATAGGGCTTTCTTGGCCTCTGTGACCCGAGGCCCCTTCCAGCTGATCCTTTTTATTCATTCTCTAAAACATCGGTGAACTGAAGTCAGTGTGGAGAGAGGGATGCTGTTTGGAAAACCTCATGGAGAGGTTTCTAGTCTTGTCTCTGAACTTAAGTGGTATCATGATGCTTTCTTTTCATATTGCAGTACTTCAGTCAGTACTGCAAATATCCCTATAGTTTGTAATGTGAGGACCATTTCCAACACAGATGCTGAACTCCTTCGAACAAGATGGACAGACCTTGCTATCAAACTGGTGAATAATTTAATAATTATTTATTAGCTTAGAAGCAGTAGCTACTGAGTATTGGCTAAAATTTGGCTAAGGTTCTTAACTAATTTTGTCAGCTGCTGTAGGAAGTAGATGGTCTGTTTTGTGCTGATGACATTGTTTTATAGATGTGCAGTAAAACAAGGCTTTTTAAGAGGTCCAAGTGTTAAATGCCAATTAAGAATACTGACAGTGTTCTGATGTTCCTGTATTGATTGTGCCTGGTTTTGGTCAGAAATGTGTATCAGTAATTTGATCAGCCCCAAAGTATCTGTCAGATAGTTCCCAGGAAAAGGTGCTGATCAGAATCTGTGTCATTGATACCTCTGAGAATTTTTTACTGCTGAACCTGATCACCATTGTGACTGAGGGAGATTTCCAGCATATCTGACTTCCAACATTCTTTCCATAAGGCTTGATATGTAAGCCTTGTCCTTTTTCCCTATGCTCTGATGTTCCACATTTAGTCCTTGGTTTCCTTCTTTAAGCAGCACTTCCATCTGTGTTACAGAGCATTGAGAACATGAGTAATTTTTTTTTAATAATTCCTTAGGTGTTGCCAAAACCCTCCCTGAGTTCTACATCAAAATCTTGGCAACAGGAGCCAAGACACTACCTGGCAAGAAGAATGTTGAAACTGTTGAGTGCTGAGAGGTCTGCAGGCAGGATTATATGGAAGTACAGTGGCAGGGAAGACTAAAACAAGTGATGTCTTAAAGAAGTCTTATTGAGGAGTGGCTGAGGGAGCTTTGATTGTTTAGCCTAGAGAAAAGGAGGCTCAAGAGAGACCTTATCACTTGCTACAACTGCCTGAAAGGAGATAGTAGTGAGGTGGGAGTCAGTATTTTCTCCCAGGTAACAGGACAAGAAGAAATGGCCTCAAGTTGCATCAGGGGAGGTTTAGGCTGGATATGAGGAAAAATTTTCACACTGAAAGGGTGATTAAGCATTGGAAGGTGCTGCCCAGGGAAGTGGTTGAGTCTCCAACTCTGGGAGTATTTACAAAGGCATGTAAATACTGCACTTGGGGACATGGTTCAATGAGAATGGGACAGCTGGACTTGGCAATTAGAGAGGTCTTTTCCAACCTGTTGTTTCTCTCATTTGTTCTTCTAATAAAACTTAAAGCTGTATTTCTGCAGATATGTTGAAATTGTTTAATTGGTTTGAAATGCTTATTTTTCTTATTGGTGGTTCTGATGCTCCATCATGTTTCTGGCAAGGCAGCCTGTTAATGTGCAGACTTGTCTTAACAGAATGTCGACCTGTGCAAGTAGGATCAGAGAATAACATTAAAATGTTGGTGATGGTTTGGATTTTGTGTTTGCTAAGTTCTTGTTGAGTGACAGCAGAACCAATTTTTAAATTGCAGTATTGTTGTGAAAGAAATTTCACACAGAATTACAGAGTAGGTTGGGTTGGAAGGTGCCTTTAAAGTCCAGCCCCTGCCATTAGAAGTGACATCTTCAAGTAGATCTGGTGGCTCAGAACCCCTTGAATGTTTCCAGGAAGGGGTCGTCTGTCACCTCTGTGGGCAACCTATTCCAGTGTTTCACCACTATAATCATAAAAAATGTCTTACGTGTGTCTAGTGTGAATTGATCTATTAGCATAAAACCATCACCCCTTAGCCTATCATAAGAGGCCCTGCTAAAAAGTTGTCTCCTTCTTTCTTACAAGCCCCCTTTACACAAGCTCACCATCAGATGGGTCAGTGTACAATTTGGATGGAACTTCACTGCAGCTTTGTTACAGTCACAGACCATCTTAAACAACTTGAAATTATTAAAACATTTAAGCTGACCAGGGAAGTCTGATTGCTGTGTTTAACACTATTTGGTTCAATGCAATAGCTGTCCTCAGTCTTTGAATGTGATACTACTCTTTATCTGGTCTTCACATAAAATTGCTTTGTGAAATGATACATCACTTGAATACCTTCAGAGGCACTGGGGCCATGGAGTGAGGAAGGGAATTGGTTGCTGCAGCTGCAGTCTCTCTTTGAGTCGCCAGTTGAGATTATTTTTTGTTAAGATGACTTCTCGGAAGTGAATGTTAATGTCTGAGATGATGGGATGTTCTTCAGCCATAAAATTGCCTAACTGTGTATTAAACTATGTATGTGAAAAATAGAACTGTTCTCTTAGTGCAGGGTCATTTTCAAAGCAGCAGGTGCTATGTCTAGAGAGATGTAGTTTGTAAAATCTTCCCTGCACTAACCTGATGTTGTAAATAGTTAAACATAAGTAAGATGTAAATGACATGTGATTGAGTAGTGCTATGTGAAATCCTTCGGTTTTACAAGTAATGCTAGTGATTCACATCCTTGATTCTGTTTCTATTTAGTAGTGGAAGGGCTTTTAGGTCTTTAAAAAAAATGACATCATACAAAAAAAGTAGAATTTATGAATGGCTTTTGCTAAGTAGATGCAGCAAAGTATTTTAATACAGGAATCGAGTCTTTTCTTGTTTTTCATTGTTGTATCCTTGTTGGTGGGATTTTTTACCTTTACAATCACAATTACTTCTCAGATGCAGTGCCAGCTTGACATCTGTGTAGAGGCATTTGATACTTACCTGAAAGTATACAAAATAGTATCTAGATTAATTGTATGGCAGTCTACAAGCAAATTATGTTGTTTAGTGTTGAAAAAGGGAATAAATGAGATTTTTGCCAGATGAAGTAGCATTCTTCCAGGAACATTGCATAGCAGAAGTTCTGGATAATATTTTGGCCTTGTCACAATTTCCCTTTGAGGTTTCAAGTGTGTAAACATTCATGATTTGGTTTTAGCTTTAGCAAAATAACTGCCATAAAGGGGTGATGGGAAACATCACATTAAGCACTACAGATAAGACAGCTAAAATAAAATAACTCAGCAAATTAACTTGAGCTTTTAGTGTACCAAAGACTTAATGCAGTGGGACAGATTCTAGTGGATGCATTTCAGCCACATTTGTCCTGATAAGTAAAAGACTTGAGAACCCATATGGAGACATCAGTCTTCCCAACTATGAAATGTCCATCTGTGCTACAACTACCTGAAAGGAGGCTTTAGTAACATGGGGGTTGGTCTTTTCTCCTAGAATTTTCAGGATAAGAGGAAATGGCCTCAAGTTGCACCATGGGAGGTTTAAAATTTATGAGGAAAAATTTCTTCACTTGAAAGGGTTGTCCAGCATTGGAAGAGGCTGTCAAGGGAAAGGGATTGAATCACCAGCCCTAGAGATATTTAAAAGATGTGTAGATGTGGCACTTAGGGGCATGGTTTAGTGATGAACTTCACGGTACTGGATTAAAGTTTGGACTTGGGACTCTGAGGTCTTCTCTCAACCTAAACTAAGGATGCTGGTTGTCTTATCAGCAAGCCAAAAAACTGAATATTGAACTTATATTTCCTCTCAATGTGGAGTGCATTCATTTCTCTCTCCCATTCATCTGTTGGGCTTTAGAAAATGTAATCTTGTCTGTCGTCCAAAAATCGCATTTGTCTCTAATTATCTTCAGTTCTTATTCTAGACCTGAGACTGAACTCTATAGGATAAAAATGTCAGAACAAGGATAATGGATCTGATTTTCTCCAGTAGTTAATCTATTTTAAGTGCACACTTGACTCAAATAGCTTCTGGTTAAGCACTGCTGTATATTTGGCGTCTCACTCAGTTTTGCAAGAGTTGTGGATCCATGAATGAATGTTCACTATTGCTGCATTTTTAGGCATACTTGAGTAAGTTTAGAAAGCATACTTAGTACATTACTGGTATTTTCCTAGGATTCTTTACAGATGATACTAAGCATCATAAGTTAACAAAGAAAGAAGATGAGTAGGAGAATTTCACCTTCCCTTAGAGGGGACTCCAAATTTTGCTACAACCTAGGTTATTTCTGGTAAAAGACATTGAAACTAGTTCTCAGTTTAAAAAAATCTCAGAGCTTTTGTGTTGTTTAAATGTGAATTCCCATAGTGCTTCTGATGGGAACTCTCTGGCTGTCCTGCCAAAAGTCAGTCAGGCAGATCAACCTGATCTAATATCAGGGTTAGCTCTCTTTTGTTTTGAGAATTGATTTTGGTGACGTCCAAGGGTTCCTGCTGACCTAAATTATTCTGTGATTTAATCTGCACTTAGTTGTGTCTTGAGTTTCAGGCAACAAGAACCTAATAACTGTCTGCATTTAAGCCCTTCCACACAGACTGGGGGAGGACTCTTGTTCCGCTACCTTAGCCAATTACCCTAAAGTGAGCATAGGTTTCTGTGTTGCTTTTACCCTATGAAGTGATGGGATGATCCGTTCTGATTGCAAAGGAGTTACTATCTCTATATTAATTTAACACAGATTTTGCCTTTGTCCTGGAAGATTGATGGAGTGGGAATGATCTATGAGAGAAAGCACTGCTGAAGCACTCAAGCACATAACTGAAATGATGTATCTTCTCCTGAGAATAGCTGTGTAAATTACAGCAGGACAATATTCCTTATTAACAGAAAATGGTGCCAAGTTAAGCCTGGTTTGGTGGTTTTCCTACAGTTGAAAAGCTTAAGTGACCTCAAATCACTTTCATCACTTGTGCTTACTGACACAAACATGTCTTTCACTGGTTTGAACAGATTTGTTTTAGTGATCCACTGCAGTGATCAGTAGTTGATTTCAATTACAAAAACCTTAGTGATTTAGGTAATAACTTTCTAAAGAGGAAAAGGGACCTGTGTTCACATTTTGTTTCTTCCATATGTTCCCACAGCTGAACCACACTGTTGGCCAGTTTACCTAATAATTAGGTGAATTGTATTCTAAGTAAATCTGTAAGTAGCCCTTAGCTGTACTATTCCAGGTAGAAATTAGATTTTTGGTTTTTTAATACCCAGGTAAAGTCTCCCACCCTGACACCTCTGTATCAATTTCTGAGGTTATAATAAGTCTATCCTACTTCATGGTTTCTCTCTTCTTTCCAAAAGTTTGTATTGGCAACTAAAAAAGTCTCCTGTCTTGAGATGTCTTCTTCCAGGAAGTCACTAGGTNCCAAAAGTTTGTATTGGCAACTAAGAAAATCTCCTGTCTTGAGAAGGAAGTCACTAAGCCAGGGAAATGGGATTTTGAAACGAGCGTGTAAACGCTGAGATTAATTCTCTTCAAAAGTTCTGTTGAGTCAAGATTTCTAACTGTGCTTTCTATTTTAACAAGTTCTGAATTGAAGTAGATATTGCTGCTTCACTTTCTATTTCTGTTGTAAAGAAATTACTTTTTTATAAAGAAGTAGACCATGAGAGTATTTGTTGCATGTTCTGAATGCTAAGAAGAAGCAATTAAATATGAATAGGTATATTTGCCTAGAGTTTGTTAGTGATCTGATCACCATACCTTGCTGCATGAATGACTACATTTGTAATAGTATGTTAAAGTATTGTGGTTTTAAATGTATTTCAGTGATTGTATTTCACCTCTTTTACAGAAATGTTACGAACAAAAACAGTACAAAAATGGACTCAAGTTCTGCAAGATGATCCTTTCTAACCCAAAATTTGCTGAACATGGAGGTAACTGCAGACACAAGAAATTTTTTTTGTCTCCTGTCAAGAGCTTAAATGTATTTTTAGTCTATATCATACTGTTGGGAAAGAAAAGAGCCTGTTGTGGCGTGTGGTTCTGTTGTTATGACAGAATAATTTCTCTGGATTTTCAGTCTTTGTGCATTTAGATCAGGTTGCCACTCTGCCTCAGTCAAACACTCCTGTGAGGTGGGATGCTGAAAATGAGAATATATGGTGGAAGCAACACTTCAGTGAAGCTTCCAACTTGCCTTTCTAGGTTTCTGGGTCAGAATGCTAGTGTGGGTTTTTCTTACATTCCTATATAAAGCAAGCCCAGCCTTTTTTTTTTTTTAATATTATATGAACGTGTTCTGCCAATAAATTAAAAATCTGGAGGGTTTTTTGTCAAGTTCTTAATCTTAAATTTTCTGTGCTGCATTCCAAGTTGCTGCTTAAATGAAGCAGAGTTGAGTGTAATACTGTTGCTGTTAATTCTTGAAGCTGAAGACAGAACCTGGTGATCCTGCTCTCATAAATATTGTAAGAAAGAGGGCAGCAGAATATTGCTTCTATTTACATCTGTTAAATTCTATTTACATCCTCAATAGGATACTCTAATCTTACTGTATTACAGGTTTCTGTTACATTATTCAGACAGTGCTTCCTTCTGATACAGTGAATTTTTCTTGTTTTTTTACTGTTGAAGCAACCTAACACTGAGTGTGCATGTACTGTGTCATTAAAATTATTTTCCTATTTCATGTTGTCAAATCTTGTCAAAATGTTTGACTAATCATTTTCATGCTTCCATCCCTGTCTGCTGGTTCTTTGTTGTCTTCATTACTTCCGTAGAGATAAAAGTAGTTTTATATTGCTTCAAAGCTAGAGTGGTTTGTTCAGCTCTGACCTAATGCATTTGGCTCTACTAGCACTTCTGTTTTTATAACATCTCAGTATACAGATCTGTCTTTTCTCCTCTTGCTGCATCTTAAACTTTTCCAGGACAGCTAGCTGCCTTGGCAGTCCACATACTACGTGGATTTGAGCCATTAATGGCTTTGAAGCTTGGGAGTAAAGCCTGGAATGAACAGCTGAAGCAGAACTAAGCCAGGGAAATTACCTGATGGAAAGCTGCACTTGTCACACTTTGCCTCAGAGAAAAGGAGTTTCAAAAGTTTAGTGAGAAGGTGGCAAAACAGATGGATTGGTGTGGCTGGGCAGTTATCTCCTTGTGTGTGAAGGCAGGATTAGCTTGCTCCCATTCCCACAGTGTGCATATTCTTTTTCGAATGTCTTAATATTATTTGAAAGGTATCATTCTGGCTTTCTCTGTTCTTACAGTGTGGATGTAGGATGACTTTAAAACAACAACAAAAAAAGCCCCTTGACTAATTTTGGGTCATCATTCACTTACATGTGTATTGTACAGAAAAAGTGTTAAATGGGTCTATCAATAAAACTTCAAACTGCTGTTACAGCTGACCTTGAGGTCATGGTCTGTTGCCATTAATACTGGGTAAGAGGTGATAGCTGGAGGAAAACCAGAGCATTATGATGAAAAAAGTGACTAATCTTCTGGCAGGGACCAAAACAAGTGGCCTCTTATTTAGCAAAAAACCTGAAATATGAATCTGGAGCAGCTTTGAGGCATAGTGCATGCATTACATGCAAATTGCTTGTCTATTGCGTGCCTTGAAGAATGGGGGAAGAGAGAGAGCAGTAGTCATACCAATGTACTGTTTGAGATCTTGTGCCTCTCAGAATGTTGATTAAAAAGTTTTTGCATTGAGGTCTCTTACACTCCTAATATGGTACCAGTAAATATGCTTCCCTTAACTAATGCTTTATAAGAAGTCTGTAACAGGGGAACTGACTGTGACAGATATTTGTTTCTTGTGGTGCGATACAGCCTTTTTTCCCTTGGTCTTTGCATCTGTAACTTTAATATGCTTTGAGGAGCTCTCTAAATTTGCTTTAGCTTATTGTTAACTCCCTCGAAGCCAGCTAAGTATAGTTTTTAATTAATAAAAGTTTGTGTTGTCTGTGTTGATCACATCTGTGTGATGCTCTACAAGTGGTCTTTTTAAGACCAGTTTCAAGAAAGGAAATGCTTCCATGTAATAGTCTTCAGCTGTGCTAGGCTGCTATCCTGAACTAAATTTATATTTTAATGGGGGGCTTCACTGTGTAACAACTTCAAAGGATCTGTGCACTGTGAAGCTGGCATATGGGAAGTCAGAAACATAAGTGTCTGCTACTTCTTACAGAGACACTTGCGATGAAAGGACTGACCCTGAACTGCTTAGGGAAGAAGGAGGAAGCGTATGAATTTGTTCGCAAGGGACTTCGTAATGATGTGAAGAGTCACGTCTGTATCCTTTGTACTACAAGACCTGATCATTTTGCTATGGCACACTGCTGATGGAAATCTAAGATGAAGAGATTGTGACAAAGACTTCTGATGCACAAAATGCTAAGTTGTGTCAGTGAATCAAGTGGAGCTCTGTGTTTTTTCCTTTCTGTAAAATCTGGAGTCTAATTGAGGTTACACATAGGCAAGAGAGGAAAAGTAGAAATCATGCACAAATTCATTGTTAGAATGAAACACTTCTATGAGTAAGAATTCCTACTGTAATTATGGTAGCATGTATCAAACGATAAATCTGTGACTAACTCTTACAGTCTGGTGGAGTTTGAATAATTTAATTTGTATAACAATGCTCAGGGGATTCTGAATGTGACTTAAGCAGTAATTTCTCATTACAAAAAATATTTGGAAGCATTTAATATTTTACAGTGTGTTAGTAAAGTCTGGCTGCAATAATCCATCTTCATTTGTAAGGATACTGATCTTCAAGGAAGATGTCAAGTTGTTTGGCTTTTAACTGCAGTGACTTTGTGAAAATTGTAAATGTATCTTCCTTAACCTGCACTAGGTTGGCATGTCTATGGTCTTCTGCAGCGTTCAGATAAGAAATATGATGAAGCCATCAAGTGTTACCGGAATGCACTCAAACTAGATAAAGATAACCTACAAATCTTGAGAGATCTCTCTCTGTTGCAGATTCAGATGAGGGATTTAGAAGGGTATAGAGTAAGTATTCTCTTTGAATTCCCACTTATTGCTGTTAGCCTTTTCTTGTTCTATTTGACTGTAAAGCCTTTTATTGGTAGTATTTCTGCTGCGGCTCTTTTTCTGTTTCAAAAATGTTTTAAGCTATTTTTTAGGAAAGCAGGAAAAGATACTGCAGTAAAGCTCTATATAAGTTTGAGAACAGAACTAGAAATATTTGTTCTGTGCAGTCAGATTCACCAATCACTTTATAAAAACAGTTCTTAACTCATTTTTTACTAAAATAGTAAGAAAAAGGGACAATACTTAAATTAGCAAGTAGAAGTACTTACCAAGCGATTGTGAACCCTACAAATGGTGTTTTGGGTGCAAATGCTGAAGGTGTTTTTGGTAAGAAATACACTATCATGTTTCTTATTAGTATGTGAGTAGCTTGCCCCCATGATGACTGATTCTGGAATCCCAGTGATGATGATTATTATTATAAATAAAACCTTAAAATTTGTCCGAAAACAGTGAGTACTTTCAAAATGGCTGAACTGATTTGTCTGTTTCACATGAAATAGAGGACTGGACTGTGGGCTTGGCATTAGTTGGTCTCCTTAGTAAGGATGTTAATTCCTGTGAATTTGCTAATGCAAAGGGAAAAGA
This sequence comes from Illadopsis cleaveri, assembly GCA_013399915.1. NCBI lineage: Eukaryota > Metazoa > Chordata > Aves > Passeriformes > Timaliidae > Illadopsis > Illadopsis cleaveri. Next base: position 1,029,773 of record VXBB01020320.1, on the reverse strand, counting down.
ATCGCTGACCCAAGGATATCATTTGACTTGGGAAGAAGTTCTGAGAAGTGTTGCTGTAGTGTGTGAGGACCTTGTGCCTAGGAGAGTGAATGCCACTCTTTCAGTGACAGTGAGCTAGCTCCTGCTTTCTGGTGAAAAGGGCTTTCTGAGATTTCAAAACACTATCTTTGGAAATAATTTAGGCCCTTAGGAGATGCTTTTGAAAATGACACTTTCGGTGTCTCCACAAATAGATTTTATGCTTTGTTCCATGACTTGTGTATTTAGAATGTAACCTCCAAATTTATCAAACAGAAATGTGCTGCTTTTCCCCATGTTGTTAGAATTTCAAAGGCTGTCTAGGGCATTTAAAAGTTCTTTTAAAATATTAGCTATCTTGGTGTTAAATCATGATAAATGTGTAGTAACTCTGGTTAAAACTTCTTTTAAAATTGCCTTTCTTTTACTGAAGGAGACAAGATACCAGCTGCTTCAACTGCGCCCCACACAACGCGCTTCCTGGATTGGATATGCTATTGCATACCACTTACTAAAAGATTATGATATGGCCTTAAAATTACTTGAAGAGTTTAGGAAAACCCAGCAGGTAAGACTTCCTGGTCTGGAAATAGAACGCTTTTTGTATAAGGGATAGAATCTGAGGAATTACTTCTTTGGAAATAGAAATCAGTTATGAATTAGGAATAAATCTGTTATTTGTGGAGCTTTCTGCTTTGATCAGAAAGGTTTCCAGGAGCTTAGCAGCAGACAAATTATACAGGAATACTTTTCCCCTGTCTCAGTAAACTGTTAGGGTTGTAGATATGAGTAGTCTCATTTGTAGTAACTTCATGTTTGTGAGACTTGTAGCTAGAGAAAACCTGTGATGATCCTGCCTCTTTACTGTAGATGAAACTATAGAAAATACTTTACAATTTTGGATATGCTTATTTGCCCTTTCTGCTATAGTCTAGATGCCATTACATCTCTACAGAGAATGAAATTTTGTCAATGGTTTGTATATGTCTGTATATAGTACACTTAAAATCAATGCTTGGTTTCAGAGTAACATGAATGTGCAGCTGAAAATTCTTTGATCAGACTTGGTGTTACTGAGACCCAAGTAAATCAGATGGTACAATTCTAACATCACTGAGTATAACCTTTTGGAGAGAAACTATTCACTTGTTCCGTTAGTGGTAATGCAGAGCTATAAAGTCTAAATTACCAGAACAGAGTGGATGTGTTGATTATTCTGTAATGTGGAAAGAAAAAGAAACATGTTTATAGAGCCATTCAGCTGGGGAGGCATCTTGGATGTACTGTGTAAAAATACTAAGATATTACCTGACCTCTAGACTGTGTGTTTTTAAAACAAAAATCTCGTATCCTTTCTGAGTTGTTATATATGGGATTAAGTGTAAGAAAGGAAATAAATGGCTAGGAGACACCAGTGTTTGTCTTGATCACACATCATAGTCAAACAAAGGATGTTGCATGCTGAGTGTATATATAGCTTGATATTTCAAAAGAGCTGTAACTTCAGTGTTGAGTAAAAACTGAAAATAATAAGTTTTAATCAAAATTGGGTCATCTTCTGTGAGTGTTTGACAACCAAAAAGTCGTCATTCTCAAATGAGTCAGCAGCACCTAGTCTTGAGTTTGGTGTCAAAATGACTGTTCAAGTTAGAAAGAAGGAATATATAGTAGGTGGAAAACCAGCAAATGTTGCTTAAGAAACTGAGGTTCTTCAAGGACTAAGAGAGCTTAGTAGTGATATTGGCCCCTTGGAGAGAATGGAAGTGATGCTGTTAGTGTTGTTGCCTTTTCTAAAAGGTTTGTGTAAGTATGGCTGTTTGAGGGCTGTCATGATACACTGTTCAGTCTAGTGACTAAGCCAGATTTAAATACTGTAGGTGAATGCATTTGTATCAGTTGAGTCTGCTATGCAAGTTACCACCATCTCAAATCTCACCCTAAAACAAAGATGAGCCTGAGATGAGCACAAGCACTGGTGCCATTTTCTGATAAACTGGAGATATTTGGGAAATTCCTGTAAATAGGAAAACTGCTTGTACTTGTACAATGAGCTGGTTTAACTGTTGATTAGCATTGTGTCAGCCAGAGGCAAGTGATGGAAAAGCTGCTGAAGCTTTGAAGGACAGAAATATACTGCAATTGTTGGATAACATAGTTTTGTAGGAAATTAGTCCTGTCCAGCCTGTCCTCTTTTTTTGAGATTGTTAGATACAGTTAAGTGGTATATTGTCTTTTCTCCTCCAAAACACTAAAAATACATATGAACACATTAGTTCCATTTCTCTTGAAAATAGTCTTGTGCTTTGTTGTGCCAGCTCCCTGATGAGTGCAGGTCCAAACACTGGAAGAGAGGATCAGTGTGTTGGGTCCAGAACAGTCAGGAGTGCCCAGGCAAACTCACAGATCAGTTTTGCCATGTGTTGGCTCTTCCACAGTATTCCCAAAGTGTACTGGTTTCACGTGTCTGGATTTTTCAATCCTGCAGTTAAAATAATCTAGTTGGATGTCAGGCAGTTCAGGCATGGATCTTTAAGGAGGTACATGTCTTGCTTATTTTCCTTCCCAAATATTCCCTCTTGACCTGTAGTTCATATACATTTAACTTGACAGATGAACTTCTGTGACGGACTTCACAGAATATTGCATGTGACTGCAATGTAAGAGTGGTAGTTTGAAAGGAGGATTGAAAGACTGGAGGGTATCCAAATGTCTTGTGGGTGGGACTCTTCAACAAACAGATGTTTTTGAGTAGTTTTATGGCAATCTGTGTTAGGCCTGGTACTGTTTACCATTCACGTTAATGAATAGACAAAGAAATGTAACACATTACATAAAACACTGCTGTCATAATAATTGATAAATAATGGTAATGTAGGATGATATTTATCTACTTCATTACTCAGGCAGCTCTGTCCTTTCAGATGTGAATGCAAACAGCCAAGACCAAGCACTAAAACGAAGACAAAGATCAAGGAACTGTCATTTTTAGTGGTTGTAGATGAATATCTGAAGATGCAGTATTACAAAATAATGCAGCTAATCTAGCTACAAGTTGTTGCCAAAATGAGCAATCTGAGTTTTTCCTGTGTGCTCGCACCACTTCCTTGTGCAGCACTGGCTGACTTGTGGAGAGTTGGTTCAGGAAGCCCAAGTGCCAAAAAGATAATCACTCTTTGGAAGGATTGATTGGCTGAACTGAACAACTGTGAGGTGAGAGGGGAAAGAGGAAGGAGAATAATTGAGGGAAGTGAGCTGCCTTTGTTGATCCAGGCTGCAGTTAGTCTGACTTAATTTGCTGTAGAACTGTCCCTCAGGGCAAGCTTATGGGTGAAAAGTAAAATACACTCTTAGTTCTGACAAGCAGGGTTTTTATCTATAAAGCACTCATTACTATGAGAGATCAAGACTTACTGATGAGCCTGTTGTCAAAAAAGTTAGAACATGAAAAAAACAATATGGCAAGATAAGACAACTAGAGAGAGAGAGCTGTCTATGAAGGGCAGAGACTCTCATTGTTTACCTTAAAGAGAAAAAAGCCTAGGTGATTTTAGTACTAACTCTATGCTGGGTTTGGGAAGTGTAATAGCTAGGAAGCTTGCTTAGCAGTGAAAATAAAAGGAGTAGTATCAGGAAGTTGATCAACAAATTAAAATGATAAATTGCTTTTTATCATTGACAATTTTATTCCAGTGGCTAAGTTATCACTGGAAATGGTGAATTTTCTGTCTCTTAATGTATTAATGTTGCCCGTCATCTGAAAGCTGTAAATTGGCCAGATGCGCGATATTTTCAGTCTAAAACAGGTTGAGGTTAAAGGTAGACATCACTGCAGGAAATGTAACAGCTTGTGCTGTCCCAAGTTGAGTCAAAATTATGTAAGAGGCAGTTCAGAATTTAAATTTTGGGAACCAAGGTGTAAAACAACTATGCAATTTGCTTTACTGTTGTATGTCCCCTTTTTCCTTTCTTCTTTTCCAGAACAGTTTTTTATTCTTAAATTTTATTTTATTCCTAATTTTCGCATCAGGCCCACAAATACAGATATGGACAGAAAACCTCTGGAGTTTTGGGGGTCTGCTCTTAGGTATGTTTTGGCTGCATCTTGTCACATTCTTTCAGTGACAGTTGTTAGGGGACCTGTGGTTAAAGAATTGATCCTTCTTTGGTCCAGCAGGAGAGGAAGAAATTTATTCTGAAACAGCAGAACTGAGTTCAGGAGAAAGTTGGACATCTCCTGTTCAAGAATCATAACTCTTCTTGGGAGAGGGAGGAGTAAAAATGTATTGAGCAGCAGTAATGGTGATGTGGACCTTCTCTTTATAGAATATCTTATTCTTTATAGAACAATCTGATTTTTCAGATTAACTACTGGAGTTGTTAACTGCTTGCCTTCTGATGAATTACAGATTTAAAATATCATTAAAATTGATGAGATTTCAAAATATCTTTGAAGACAGACTTTTCTTAAAATTACTTTTAAAAATAGCTTTTTAAATGGAGTGATAGTAAGTCCAGTATCTTTCTGGTGGATTTATTCTATGTGTAAGAATAATTTAATTTGAATTTTTGGAGGTGTTTTTTTTTGTTGGGTTTGTTTGTTTGGGTTTTTTATGTTATCCTGCTGAGCCAAAACAGCTATGAGGAGGTCAACTGATAGCTGTTTGTGTGTTGTGTATGTATTTTTATGGATTTTTGGGTAATCTGTGTTTTGAAGGCCTAAAACCAATTCATGTTGTGCCAAAAAGCTGTGCTACTTCTGGAATTTGGAATTTAGATACATGTATTGTGTTGGCGGAAAAGATACTTTTAGGAGGAGGTGAAGGAGAAAGAACTAAATTGGTGCTTTGTAGTTTTGTTTTGTGGTATTACAGTAAGGATAAACAGGAAGACATGCTTAACCCCTGTTCCATGAGTCCATTCCTTGAAGCAGTTAAAAATGCTTTCCTGATAAGTGTTTTTATTTGTGGATAATATAGACTAAAAATTGAGCAGAGGTGGAAATGAAAGTGGAGCTGTAGATAAGAGCTACTTTGAGAAGTGGGTAGAATTTCATGCTACCTGGTGACTAGTATGTGTAAGGTATAGTCTTGTTCCATTAGTGATCATTTGCCATACTGTATTAGCGGCTAAAAAAAGTACTTGAATGATATTATTTTCATAGTAACATTCATTGTCAGATACACACATCGTTACAGTATTTTATTTAGTAATAATATTTTTCAGACCACTTATTTGTAAAAGCAAATCTTTCTAAAAATGCCCAGCAATACTGTAGAAGTTGTCTCTCAAGCTCTGAAGAGCATGTAATCAGAAATGTTAAATCCTATAAAATCAATTTGTGCTTAGGGAAGGGCTGGAAGCAGTGGTTTAGCACAGTATTCTTAATAAGAATGTTCCTTTCAGCCAGTGTAATGTTTTGGCTTTTTGTGTTGGTTTTTTTTTATTATTTGTCTCTAAAGACCAAGAAGAAGCTTTTTTCAGGAAACAGAAGATAATAGTAAACTGTTTAGTGACCGATGTGACTTTAAAGCGTTGGTTGCTCAGGAAGAAACGAAGTATGTAGTGTCACAGGAAAAAATATCATTAACATTTGTCAAACTCAACTGCTTCTCATCTTTTATTATGTAAAAAATCATGTTAGATTGTAAGTATCTCACAATTTCTGTTGGGACAGTACATTTCATATAGTTTTATTGATCTGCTGAGCATTTTCTGGAGATTGCATTTTCTCTCTAACATTCTTGCAGTTGGAGTCGCGTTTTGTGTATTAGTGAAGAGCATTTAGTATGAAAAGAATTACTGTAACTCTGGCAAGACTTTTCATTGCCTAAATCCACTTTAGGGGGTTATCTCTGTAAGGAATAATTTTGAATGTCACCCAGCTTCCTTGGCTGTTGTAGCACTGCAAGGTAGATGAGCCACTAGTTGTACTGTAGCCTCTAGAAAGTCCTAGGTGTGCCACTGAAGGCAGACCTAAAAATAACTATCTGTTGCTTGAAAAACTCTATATGCTTGTGCACTGTGTTTTCTAGGGGATTGAAGTTTAGTACAGAGAACACTTGGTAAGAGAGAAATAGTGTAAGTTTTCTGTCAGAAAAAATCCAGTTGTCAAGCTATGGATGGGTCATTCCTCTTCGAAATAGTTTGATCCAGAACTCTGGTATCCTGGAAATGATAGTTAGACCTCAGCCATCTGCTCTAGAACTTACGTCAGAATTGTTGTGTAGTGCATAAATGCTTCAGAAAGAAAATATATGAAGATCTTTGTTTCCTCTCATATAATTCAGGTTTTAATTAGCTTGCCACAGTGATAGAAAAAAGAGAAATAAAGGACTTCTTCTAAAATGTTAACTACAAGGGATATCCTTAAATTAATCTGATTTGATTGTGAATGATGGGAGTTCTATATTTTGAATGTTTAGATGGTGTCTATAAACAAACCTGATCATGTTCTGTAGCTTAAATCTCGTGTTGTGTAATACTGCATAAATTTGAGGTACAGGTAAATGTTAACTAATATATTGTTTTTTTCCCCTCCAGGTTCCTCCTAATAAAATAGATTATGAATATAGTGAACTGATTTTATATCAGAATCAAGTGATGAGAGAGGCAGATCTTTTTCAGGAGTCTTTAGAACATATAGAGACATATGAAAAGCAAATATGTGATAAATTAATAGTAGAAGAAATCAAAGGTAAGTCACCATTATTGTCCCTTTAGCCAATTTTGTTAGACATTTTGGCTAATGGCTTTCAGATGTGATAAAGCAGTAGAAGGAAGAATCCCCAGCATGTAAAGTCTTTATTTATAACAATTATTAGAGAAAACTGGTACCAACAGATTTACAATTCAGTGCACAAGTAAATAACTTTTCCTACCAAAGTGGGTAGTGAATGCAGGTGGTCTGTCTTCGGTTGACTCAGGAATAGAGGAAGTCTCAGATTATATTGGTACACTAGAGTAGCTTTCCATAAGTCAGAACTATTATCACTCAGTTTTAATCTTATGAAAAATAATTTCGTAAAAAATACTGTTTGAAGTACAAACACAGATTTTTCTTCCTTTTTGACTAAAGTATGAAATTCTTGTTAGTTTTTCAAGCTTCCTAATGCACTTACAGAAGTGAATACTGAAGTTGACTTTTTTGGTTAAAAATAACTCACAGTTGCTTTGTGCATTTGAAATGCTAATACTGAATTCTGAACATGTGTGAGTTATGGCACATGTTCTTCAGCTACTCCTTCCTTGCACAGTTTTGGTAGGCTGACACTGACCAGTGGGGTAAGCCCCACACAGCTGCCCTTTTGCTTCATTCAGCCTCAACTTGTCAAACTGGGAGAGAATAGGAAGAACAAAAGGAAGAGAACTTGCACGTTGAGATGAAGATAGCTGGAGTGATGGAAAGGGGAAGGAAGGGACATCAAACCCAGATCCTCCACTGATGCAGTCTCTCTACACTTCCCACAGACTGGTTCTCGGCTAGTCTCCAGCCAATGGCTACCTACTCCAACACTCCTCCTCAATTTTTATTGCTTAGTATGAAACTAAATGGCATAAAATCTCTTTGGCCGGTTTGGATCAGCTGTTGGGGTTGTGTCCACTCCTGCCTTATTGTCCACCCTGGTCTACTTGCTGGGTGGCAGAGTGGGAGTAAAAAAAGCCTTGATGGTCTACAAGTACTGCTTAGCAGTGGTGGAAATGTTGGTGTATTTATGAACATTTAGTCACAAATCCCAAAACACAACATCCCAAAGCCCAGTATGAGCTGCTGTGAAGAAAATTAATTGCCTACAAGCTGGACCTGGTAGAACCATTTACTTAGTAGCAAACCAGTGTGACTTAACTAGTTAAAAACTGGTTAGTTGACGTGAAAGACGTGCTTATGTATACAGCATGATAAAAACTGATCTAGTTGTGTGATGAAGCCCTGGAAGGAGGTGTTGCTTGTTTGTTTGATATTCCCAACAGCTATTTTAGATACTCAGATACAGACATTCAGGTAGTCTTTGTTTTCATGGGTGATGAATGTTCTGAGCTCTATATGTGGTAGCTTCAAGTGCATTTGTAACACACAGCAAATGCCTTTGGGAAAATAAGGCCTCTTTTTGAGAATCTGTGTATGCTTAAGAATGATTTTATATATCTAGTGTTGTAAACTTTACTCACAAGTGTTTTCTGATGTAATTCATAGTTCTGTACTGTGTTGTTTCTAGGAGAGATGTTACTCAAGTTAGGAAGACTGAAAGAAGCTGGTGAAGTATACAAAGAGTTAATTGAGCGTAATGCAGAAAACTGGTATTATTATGAAGGCTTGGAAAAGGCCCTACAACCCAGTAAGTTAAGCTGCACAGATGCAGTGAAAATATGTATGATACAGGATACACTTAGAGCTCCTGTTTGATGTGGTACTGCCTTAGATTAGAAGTTCTACTTGGCAGAAAATCATGTACCTTCTGATCTTGAATATTATGTAGTATGTTCTTTTATTTTTAAAATGTTCACTGGAAAACTTGTCTGCATGAAAATATCAACAGCAAGTATTTATCTTCTTGGAATTAAGGGTGGCATTTGCTGAAATGCTTATACGAAGACCATTCCTTTGCCACATTTGAACTTGGAAACCAAATGGCAATTCCTGTCTAGTAGTTGATTGTCAAATTGCTATCATCTGCCATGGCATAAAATTGTAATTTTGGAACTTGTTTATGTGGTACCTCTTTCTAGGGGCATGTAGGAAATACTCGAATATCTGTTTAAGATGGCCATTAAAGATGGACCATCTGAAAAAAATACCTTTTTTTCCCTTTTGTTTTAAGTTGGCACTTTAGAAGGTAAAGGTGATAAATGTGTTAAAACCTTTGTTACTCCAATGCCAGCTCATGTTTCTGCTATTGTGTTTTTCCAGAAAAAAATAGCTCATTTTTCAATTGCAACTATTTATGTTAAGTGTTTTGCAGTGATAACTTTCCAGAGTGTCTACATTTACACAGGAATGGTTTCTTTGTATTTAGTTTTTCACTAATTAGTGAAAGTTTATTGGAGTTATTCTGATGACATCATAAATCATAAGCTTACAATTATATTATTTGTAGATGTTATAGCTGTGTTATATTTCTCAACCAACTTTCTTCTAGAAAGTTTTACCATTAGGTCTCATGAGGTGTGAAAATACAGCTAATGATTGGGTAATGAAAATTATTTTATTTGTTACATATATTCAGAGTGTAGTGTTCCCCTTGGGGTGATTTTCCTGGTGTATTCACAGAGTTGAATCATATGTTATTGTCTCAGAAATTAAAATACCCAGCTCAGTTATTCTCTCTGATACAACAAATATGTTGATGAAAGCATGTAGTTTTTAACAAAGAACCAGCCCAGTAGTTTTTGACATATTAAAATCCTATGTAGACTAAAACTGTACTAATTCTATAAAACTAATAATGCTACTTTATTTTTTAGGTGGTCTTAGGACTATTTCCTCCCCCATGGTAAGTTCTGGAGCTCCAACTTGTGACTTCAATTAGGGATTTTATATGCTTTAGTTCCAGTCCAAACAATATTCTAGTACTACTTTTATAACTCTACATCTCTTGGAGACACTGGGTAATAGATTCCCCCCCCTTCCCCAACATCTGAGCTCAGTGACAAGATAAACTGTTCTTCTTATTAAAGGAAGACAGATTTGTTTAATATATGTGTATTGTAGCCTTGATCTGTACATTCAATTTTAAATTGTTTGATGAATTTAATATTTAAACAAAATTGATTTTATTTATATTAAAAATGGCATTTTAAAGCAAAAGATTAGTGTTACTTAAGTTCTAACCACATTGGAGCTCCAAAGCATATTATGGGGGAAAGGGGAGGAGTGGGCAGAAAATCTTCAAGTAGCTTTATTTTTGTTAAACATTGAGGTTTAAAGAGTTCTGGTGTGCAGTACTTACACTGGCAGTATTGTATCCCAGTTTTGCTGTCACCAGAGGACCTATAATAGAGGTGTGCTTGTATAGTGTGCTATTTGTATACGTGTGGTCTAGAAATGCAGCATGTTTCTCTGAATGCTTTTAGTGTGTTTGAAATGGATGCCTAGTGGAAAAAAGGGTTAATTGAAGCTATGAATGTAATACCATGTGTGAATGGGTCTGAACAACATGTAACTGAAAGAAACCAAACTCCAGCTCTGTGTGATTGAATGTGCAAGGTAATGGTCCTGTTTACAATTTATCCTTAGAGTGATCAATGCTCATAGTTGTGTATTGTATATACAGTGTGTTCTCAGTACAGTTTTTGTTTATGATTAACTGGAAAAAAGTAACATGAAATGCTTAAATTGTTCCAAATCCACATAAGGAGTCTAGCTCAATTAATTCTCAACACTTAAATTCTCAACATCTAAAAACATTTAATAGAATAGTTTTTTATGTCTGTTACTTATATCTATTGTATTTGCTGATAATAGGCACTTTAGAAGAGAGGCTTCAGATTTATGAAGAAGTTAGTAAAAGACATCCCAGAGCAGTTTCACCTAGAAGATTACCTTTAAACTTTGTTTCAGGTAACAAGTTGCATATCTGTTCTGTAATAGTTTTTTTCCCTATTTTTTCTGAAGCTTTCATCAGGCTGTTTAATGTGTATTTAATACCTACCTTGTGCATTTAATACCTACTTGAACATGTAGACAAATCCAGTATATGCATTTCTCTTGGGTTAGACAAAATTCTTTTATGTTTTAGGAGCTGATAGAAAAGCTTCATACACTCAAATATGATGATACGAGCTATGTAATACTTATGTTGATAAAATTACAGTACAGAATGATATGTAGATTGTAGGAATTCCTGTACATAACTTTTCTGCTTTATGTAAGTTAAGAATCATGAGTTAAAATGTAGGGTGGTACACTTCAATTCTAGGTGTGAGTGTATATGTGTGCATACCTCCTCCTGTATCTTTAATATGCATACTTTTGCTGTAAAAATGTACACCTACTTTCTTGTAGAGCCATTAGAACTTAATTTGACAACAGGAACTACCTTTGTGCTGCTAATTTCATAAGAAAAGGAACAAAAATATCTGCAGTATTATGTAGCCCAAATTATTTTGTTTTACAGCTAAGTTCTTTGTGACTTTGCCCTTTCAAAATTTATTTTGAAATACAGTGCACAAATACCCTCAGTTTTGTAAGGAAAATGTCTATATACTTGTTAAAATAGAAAGCTGTGCTCTTCCAAAATAGAAGGAAGGAGACTAAATGAAATGGTAAATACCATAAAATATATAATTGATGTGTAGCTGTCTAGCTGCTGAAACTCCAGCAGAAAGTACCTAAGCTAGATATCAAGTGTCAAGAAATTTGAGATCAGCTGCAAATTCCCAACATGCCTCCTCATCCTTTTAAATGTATAAGGTTCGTTTTTAGTTTAGCTTGTTTGCTGAGCACCACATTTGTTGGTACCTTAAAATGTTCCAGAGCACATATAGTCCACTCCCCTGTTGTTGCTCATGTGTCTCAATGTGCATATACATTTCCTGCATAAAATCAGAAGATTTTTACTGCTTCATAAGAAGTTGCCACTTGTGCCTTTTATCATGCTATATACTTCAGTTTCTTTGAAGATACAGGGAAAAATTTTAAGGCATTTTAGCTAGATTTGAAAAGCTGGGTGATGAGTAATTGGGGTTTTTTTAATGTAATAAGATGGTTATGGTAACACAACAAACAAGGAAATAACCTGCAAAATGCTTTCCCGTATCTTTATTAATAGTGTGTTTTGCTGTTGACTTCATTTCACTGTGTGTTTTGCTCTAGGTTGCCTTATATCTGACAGTGTAGTTTCACAGCTTATGTTCATTTAAGTAGAAATATGTACAGTAACAGGAATTAATTGCTCATGCTGTAACAATAGGATAAAGCGAAATTCATTATTAGATTGGTCAAAAAAATGTCTTGGCTACTTTCTGTAGCACTTTATAACAAATAAGAATTTTTCAAAATTAAAACTTGTTTCTGCTTACTTATTAAGCCTATCAGGCATGAATGTGTAAGACTGTTTTTGATCCTGTAGAGATTAATGTATTTACTAAATGATTTTTTGTGTTTACAAGTACTGGAGACAAGAATTTCTTTTGGTTGAAATTTGATAGCAAGAATGTGAAGGTGTAGAAAGGAACATCTTTGCAGAAAAATATTTGCAGGTTTCAAGAGGATAGAATTTCTAGTTAAATGCAATTACTGTCCCAGTGTGGTGGCTGACCAGTTACACCTGTCACTGTTTGATTCAGAATTTAATTACTCTTAAAATACTCTAAAATCCAGGCTTATGTTAAAAGGACAAGTTCTTGTCCAGACCTTGCTGTGCATTGGATCCTAACCTTGTATTTGATACAAATCAGCTCCTTGATTGAGCTGGAAACCACCTTTATGGAGGAAGGCTGTTACCAACAATTTTCACTGATCAAGTGTGTGTGCATGCAGTTTTAGATTTGTGTGTACTCCTGGCTAAATTGTAGCATGGCTTCTTGTCTAGGTGGGTGCCCAGCTGTGTGCCTTTTTTTTTTTTAGACTTTGTTTTAAAACTGTTCTGCTTTCTATAAGTAAATAGGTATTTAATGGACACTTGAATCTTGCTTTCCTAAATTCTAAACTATGATTCTTCCAGCAAGATAATTAGAAGAATTCAACAGGAGATGCTGAGATAGATTAATTAAAATGTGTTGTCTTACAGTACAGAAACTCCCCTACATAAAGAAAAAAAATCTATCTGTAATAAAGCATGTGCTTACAGTCTATATAAAGCAGTTTGGTTTAGTAATATGAATTACTTTCATTAGTCTGTGTTTCTTAGCAACACTGCTGGTAACAGTAAGTGTAGGACAATTGAGAAGTGATAGAAGTGAAAATGTATACAGAGCAGTAGTGTCTGCATTTTCTGAATATCTAAAAACAATCTGTTAATCAAACTTTTACTGTGTTCTTATTGAAGTTATTTCAAGTTTTGTCAGTTTTATGAGTGAATCTTAATATTACAAGGAGTGTGCTGCTTCTTTGTTGAGAAAGTTAGAGAAGTCCACATTAGAGGAGACATTGAAGTTCAGTGGAAAAAGTTCATCCCTATGCCAAGCAAGAAAAGTCAATAAAAATAATGGAAAAAAACCCCAACCAAAAAACAGCAACCACCCCCTCCAGCCCACCCCCTCCCCCCAGCTGAATCACAATCACTTTCATCATAGGAAAAAAAAAAGAAAATCAGCTGTTTTCCTGGCTGAATGTCTTCTCTTTGAAGTACAGTTTTTCCTTGTTTTTTTTTTAAAAAAAACAGCATTTCTCAGAAAGGTAACACTTACTCCAAGTGTTGTAATTTTTAACTGAAAATACAATTAGATCAAATTTTTAGCTTTCTATAGTATGTTTTGATACAGTTGATTCTGATATGTATCCTATGTTTCTGAAACCATAAGTCTTGTTTCTAGTTCCAGAAACAATCATTTCACAAGTCATGTCCTACTAATAAAAATAGGACTAGAAGAGAGGCAGAGGGCTCATTTAATCCATCCTGCTTCCTCAAATCAGGGTGCTTTATATCTGCACTACTCCTAACACATTTGTCTAACTTACTCATAAAGACCTCCAATGATGGAGCTTTTGCAAGATCTCCATTGTTATTCTTTATATTATAGAGTGTTTTCAATGTTAGTTTAAATAGCTTTTTGCTACATCCTCTGTAGTCAGCACTTAATATTTTCTCTTTTTAATAGACTGCAGGTTTGATGACTGTTACCAGCAGAATCCTAAACACTAGCAACTTTTACTTTTTTTTACTTTTACTTTTTTTTTTTTTACTTTTAGCATTTTACTCTGATTTTTTTATTTTCCTTTTAAAATCTGGAGCATATTTGTGTCTTATTAAATAACAGGAAAGATTAAAGCCCTTAATTGCAGTTTCTCAGTTCCTCTGTTATCCAGAGTTGCAGAGCAGTTAGTGCATATATTTATATAACACTTGTAATCACTGACATGTAACCAAACACGCTTTTGTTCCTAGGTGAAAAATTTAGAGAACTAACGGATAAGTTCCTGAGGGTTAACTTCAGTAAAGGCTGCCCACCCTTGTTTACCACTTTGAAATCTTTATATTACAATCCAGAAAAGGTAAAATTTAGTATTTATTTGGTTTTAATGAAGTATTCGGTATTGAATTTCTAATAGACTATCTAAGAGTTTTTATGTAGCTTTTCCTGTAACCTACTAGTTAGAGTTGTTGAACATTTTTTTCCCTAATGTGCTATTTTGTCATATGTGAATGATCACTTGATGTCAGAATGCTTGAAGTCAGATTGGTGCAGAGTGCACTGAGGTTCTGGAAAAATCAAAAATGATCATTAACTTTGTGTGCAAGTGTTACAGGATTCTTTCAACTTATGGTTTATGATGTCACCAGAAGTAATGCTTTTAAAATAGCAGGTGGCTATTGTTGTATGTACATTTCTGAATTGCATGAATACATTGGTATTTACCACAAAACACTGTTTCCAGTTTCAGTCTTTAGCTGAAACTTCAGTGTATAATTTCTGCACTTCTAAACTCAGTTTTGGTGTAATTGTGTCACATAAGAACTCTTGTTTCAAATGTAATTCTTCCTTCCTTCCTTCCAAACTTTGGTAAGGTATACCAAAAATAAATTTTTGAACTAAAGCATGTTACCAAAGTGTGTAGAAAACAGAATCATTACGATCAGTCTCTTCAAATATTATGTTTACTACAAACACTATGGGTATTCTAATCCATCCATGACTAGGTAAAAAGAGGGGTTTGTATCTGGAAAAACCCTAAATATGTGATGCAGCTTTTCAACCAGAAGTGAATACTCCTTTATTTGGACTAAAACTATTCTTCTTTTGAAGAGTTTCTTTGCTAGTGTCCTAACATGTCCTTACATAACTTCTGTAACCTCGACTTTTTCCATGGTTGACATAATTGTAGTAAATTCTGGTATTGTGTTGTTGGGGTTTAACCTCAACTGGCAACTTAAGTACCACACAAGTACTCGCTCACTCCACCCCTGCCTGATGGGGAGTAGAATCAGAAACACATAAACCTTGTGGGTTGAGATAAGGACACTTTAATGGTGAATCAAAATAAACAATATTAAATAATTGTAATGAAAAGGGAAGAGGGAAGAGTAAAATTCAGGAGAAACAAGTGATGCACAGAACAGTTGCACTCCATTCGTTAACCAGTGCCCTGCCCATCCCTGAGCAGTGATTGACAGCTCACAGCCAACTCCCCCCATTTATGTACTGACCATGACACTGTATGGTATGGAATATCCTTTTGGCTGCTTCAGGTCATCTGTNGTAATGAAAAGGGGAGAGGGAAGAATAAAATTGAAGAGAAACAAGTGATGCACAGAACAGTTGCTCTCCATTTTTTAACAAATGTGCCCTGCCCATCCCTGAGCAGTGATTGACAGCTCACAGCCAACTCCCCCCATTTATGTACTGACCATGACACTGTATGGTATGGAATATCCTTTTGGCTGCTTCAGGTCATCTGTCCTGGCCATGCTTCTTCTTGGCTTCTTGTGCCCCTGGTGCCTCACAGAGCGTGGGAACCTGAACAGTCCCCTTCTCAGTGTAAGCACACTTTAGCAACAACTGAAACATCAGTGTGTTATCAGCATTATACTCATGCTAAATTCCAAATATAGCACTGTACTGGCTACTAAGAAGCAAATTAGCTCTATCCCAGCTGAAAACAGGAAACTTGTATAGTACAGGCTTTTCTACAGTGCCTATTTATTGCTAATGCATACTTATCAATGTAAACAAAATGGGATTGAAATTTTTTACATTGTGATACACTGGGTATCTACATACAAGTACAGTCAATGTTCGGGAAGTTTTACCTCTGCTGTTTGAAGTGTGAAGAATCTGGATGTTGAAAGATACCTATAAACTCATTTGGCATCTGAAAAGATTTTTAGCACTTAATTAATTTTTGGCATGATGGGTAAAAAAAGAAGGCTATTACAGTTTGGGGCAGACTTACACAGAAAGGTGCCTTTCTGGTAGTCATCTTCATTATATCCAATCAGTGCTGCTCAAAACTGCCAGCTTAATCCTAAGAAGTAATTATAATCAAGAGCTTCACCTTTTCCAAACGTGCTTTGGATTTGTGCTGCTAACTTCTGCAAAAGCATTTTTGTTATGTTTCAAAACATTTTCTTACCAAGACAGGCTGTCTTTTACATTTCACTTGGCTGGGTTTACCTATAGCTATAGTGTGACAGAAGAATCTTTGAAATTAAAAGAAACTTTTAGTCCCTGACAGTTAATTGTAGAATTACTCAAATTTGGGGGTTGAGGGCAGAAAACTGTAACAAACTAATGTGTGCTACATCTTTCAGGAAAATACTCTCTTTTGGTATCTAATTTGTTGAAGTTGGAGCTTAGTACTAGCTTCTCACATAAATTACTTGTATAGTTTGACTGAAAGAGGATTGTAGTCAGTATTGTGTTATGCCTTCTAGAAAATACCTAGCAAAATTCTGATTTCTCTACCAGTTGGGAAGAAAATTCCTCTTATGTATCTTTGGAAACAAGTGTAGTTTGGTGTGGTCAACTGCAGTTGGATTTTGAAGTGGCATAGATATGAAGACTTGATCAAAGAGTTGGTATTTAAGCCTAGAAAGTTAAAGCTCCTTCTTTCTAGGCTCCAGGTGGGTCTGTGACCTTTCATGAACAGCAAGGAGAAAAGGCTGGTTGTATAGAGGGCAGACATTTATCTAATGTGTTCAGGAAGATGTTTATTATCTAATTGCTGTAAGTTGGTACTCAGCCTTTTGGCTGTGCTAGGTAGGTTTCTTCCCAAAGTACGTATTACATGAGCACTTCATATCTATGAAACTAACATTGAGGAAGCTTTCCCATCTGCTTCTGGAAAGAATTAATGAATGCCTCACCAAAAATAAAACTGACATCACCGCAGTGCCAACTGGGTGCATGGGATGTTATTTTTTCTGCTACTGAATTGGAATTTGTTTACATACTTGTTGACTATTAGTGTGATGAAGGGTGTGGGTTACAACTTGCTCTTCATCACTTCATAAAAGAATGAGCTTTACTTTGGTTAAGTAGGAAAGGTGGGTTTAATCTTCCTTCACAGTGTAAGTAGAACTGTTTAAGATCATTTGGGTGAAGTCTCAGAAGGGTGCTATAAGTGGAAAATGTAAAGCTCTTTGTTTCATAAAAGAAGTAATCTTAAGGTTATTGCTGAAAGAAACTTTCTTTCAGCGACCAAAGATACAAGAATCTGAAATACATTCAATAAAGAAAGACTCCTGAAAAGCAATAAAGCCCTGTGGATACTCAAAGACTTGTTTTGAGGTAAATCATTCCTTAATAGATAAGTCTCTAATGAGTTAAAATATGCTTGGTACTGCATTATGCAATCTATGTCTTTCCTGTAATTCTGGAGCAGAAGAAATTATATGTGTGTTGGCCTTGTATTCAGTTTGTGATGTGCAGAGGTTTATATTTGACTACACAATTGGGTTGAAAAGGAAACTGTTTGAGATTTGGTGACTGTGAAACTTGGAGGCTTGAGAAAGTAAAAGAGATGGTGTGGTGAAACCTGGGACAAGCAGTGCTGGATTTCATCACTCCCAGCAATACTGTTGTCTCTTAGGAGGAAATTGCTAACCCACTGATGATTATGTTAAAGCAGACTTTAAAAGAACTATAGAACCTGACGAGTAGAAAGTGTCAAATTGGCTTTGCTGTAAATTACTGTGCATGCTTTTGCAGCAAGACCCAGTTTAAGACTTTGTGGTCCATCACTGCTTGCAAGTCAGTGATCTGACTTACGCTTTTCTCCATAGTTTTAAAAGAGAGTTACACAAGACATCCTTCAAAGCTCTTCAGATGAGGTGGTGTTTTCTTCAGGTTTTGTGCTGTTATGCTACTGCGATAAAGTACCATGTGAACTGGTTTCCTTTTTTATTGTTTCTTCTTTGTCAAGCCACCTAGACTGGAGGAGACATAAGTAGTTCAGGCTGAAGGGTAGAGAAGCCATAAGAAAAGGAGCTAACAATTGTCTTTTGCCTAGAAACTGTACTGTCATTTTAATTTGATCAATGTATTGTGCTGCGGATAGAACTTTTGATTATAAAAATACTGCCTACTTAAATCATACCAGCTGTTCAGTATCCTGAGTGCAGTTCTATACCATGCTGTAGCATAAAATTACTCTAGTATTGGAATAAGGAGAGGGGCATTGAATTGCAGGATGAACAGTTGGACAAAAGCCATTTGAGTGAATGTCTACTTACTTTTTTATACTGTTGTCAATTGATTTTGTACAAGTTATGTGCCTGAATAAGGAGTAAAAGGAGTTAAGATGTAAAGAGTTCAAGTTATTTCTCAGGTGATAATTGTTACTGTGCTCCCTGTTTGCAGATACCAAAGGCATGCACTAATCACTTCCTAACTTGCTACACTGGTACACAGCCAGATTCTATGTCTTGCCAACTGAAGACAAGGTCATTTGGAGGGTGATAGAGACTGCCAGACTCAGTCATACACTACACTATTTTTCAGTGTCTCATTCAAAGGAAGTTTATAATATCATATGGACTGTGTTCAGTGGTACATCATTGCTGATACTCAGTCATAGATCACTTTTTATCTGCAAAGTATTAGAGAAATCATTTTGTGGAACATTGTCTTGATGACTTTGTGTTTAAAAAAAAATACTTGAAGTGTAATGTTCATCATTACCAGTTGGTGTCAGATGATTCTTAAAGTAACTACTGTATGTTGTGAAGAAATTAGCTATGCTTTCCTTCTATTCTATAGCAGCCTGAGGCTTTTTAAACGTGAAAACCCATGGTCATAATGAAGTAGTATAAATGAGTCTGGTTATATAAAGGCAAAGTTCACAAGTGTAAAAAGCATTGCACCAGATTCTACTCACCCATGAAGTTTGGAGAAAGGAAATGGCTGATCTGAACCAGAGCTGAGAGCTTCTGTACAGGTTACTAGCATTACAGAACTTGCATTCTGAGCTTGTTACTAATTTTTCTCACCTTATCTTGAGTTCAATCACCTTCTCAAATACCAACTTTTGCCTGTTCATACAATTCCTCTTGAAACACATTCTTGTTTCTGGCTATTGTGTAAGATATCCTGAAGGAACCCTATGAATGTCTTACTGCTCTACAAAACTCTCTAAATTTGTTTGTTTCTCAGACCTTTTCTCCCCCCATGTTAACTTCATTGGGATAATTTCTATCATAAAATGGAAGAATTCCATTCCAATGGGGTAAGAGTTACCTGTAAAGGCAAAGCACTCTGTGATAAACAACATCATGGTGGTGTTGACACTAAATCTGCAGTTTAACCTTTATTCTTCATGCATTGCATCTATGGCTTTAATTGGTAGATACAGCACATGCTGTGTCCTCCTGGGTAGAATACCTGTCCCAAGCAGGTACTTAAGTTTCTTTTACCTTCTCAACCTTCATATCTGCTAGCATCAAGGCAAACATTGGATATGGTGCTACTTGTCTTTTCATCTTCTAGGACTCTTTTGCTCCTCTGATAGGACCCTTCTAAAATCGGGAGACTCAGTTAAGGCACCTGCATATAGTCTGTAATTGACTGCATACAACACAACAGCAGTGCATTGCTCAGCTGATGCCTAGTTGGTGCAGGTAGTGCTGTCTTGATGTTTTGTGTGTCTGTTCTTTTGTGTGTCCAAGAGTGGATTCCTTTCATGTATCAAGGAGAAGCAGAAGATACCAATTGTCAGTGACTTTATTGTCAACTATGCTGTTATGCTAAAAAAGAAAGCAAACAAATGAAAATACTACTCCACATTTCTTCATGAGACAGAATCCAGTAATTCAAAGCGCCTTCCATGATACTGCTTTTTGTCATCTTTTCTAACAAGATTATCATTCCAAGCTCAACACTTCTGGTAAATCTTCTGGTAGTCTTCTAAGAGTTGCTGATGAAGTATCAAGTTTGGTATATCAAGGCAGCAGAGAACGTACACCACTTCTGTGATTTTTGAGGGTATGTGGATGTCACTTTAATTGCTTTCTTAAATACATGCATCTTGTTATGGGAGGATAGAATGTCTAAACGTACTGGATGTGCACATTGAACTTGATAAGGATGCATCTCCAACTCTTAGCAGAGCTAGACAATGTAATTGCACTTCTACTCAGTCTTGAGAGATCATTGTGATGGATGGAGCTTCCTCAGGTCTGGAGGAAAGTGAATATCTCCTGTTCTCAAGCAGAAAAAGGAAGATCTGAGGAACTATGAGCCAGTCAGGTTGATCTCAATCTTTGTGAAGCTGATAAGGCAAATAATCCTGGAAACCATTACCAAACACACAAAGTACAGTAGGTAGGATGGATTTATGAAGGATTCATGCCTGATTAACTTAATAGCCTTCTGTAACAAAATTACTGTCTCAGCATACAAGGGGACAGCAGTTGGTCCTGTGTATCAGCAAGGCTTTTGACACCATCTGTGATAACAGACATGTTGAAGTATACTGCAGTAGACAGTATTTTGTACTGAAAACTGACTGAATTGCCAGGCTCAGTGTTTTCTGCTGCATGAACTCCAGCTGGTGCCCCCAAGTAGGTAACACTGGGTCTAGTAGTGGGGAACGTCTTTATTAGTGACTTAGTTCAGCCTGGAGAAGAGAAGGCTCAGATGGGATTTTGTGTATATAACTAACTGAAGGCAAGAATGAAAAAAGACAGGCAGATGCTTCTCAATGGCTCTTAGAGACAAGGTATTATATGCACGAATTAAAATACAAGAGAATATTTGTGCAAAAGAAAAGACACTTTTGTCATAGTGGTTGTCAAACATGAGAACAGGTTGTTGAGACATAGTGAAGTTGCCTTCTTGGAGATGGTCAGAATGTGACTGGACATGGCCAGGAGTATTCTGCTTCAGCTGTCCCTGTTTTGTGACAAGGGGTCTGTAGAGGTCTCTTCAAACCTTCGTGATTCTTAATCTTTTTACTGTGTTTTTCACCTTCCAGTCCAGGACTAGCTTGTAGCCATTTATTTTGATTTTTGCAGCAGGCAAGCTTGCCTGAACTGCTACTGTAGTGCCAGGGTGAGTGCATTTTGTGTAAGTCTGGCAGCACTAAGACACTACAGCAAACATTGCAGTAAAGACTGACATGCTGATATACATGAATGCCTGTGTACAGAAGCACTGAGATCCCTAATCCACATACTGTAATTTGAAATCTCCAGTTGTGATTTTTATATCCATTTGCCAGCAGAGCCCTAATCACTTCCTAGGATTTCTTTCTTCTGGCTATTCACAAAGGGAAAAACTTGTCACAGAATCTGCCTTTTAGAAATGGATTAACTTCAAAACACAGCTGGGTAACTGCACACCCACATTAGGTTTATGTTAAATGTGAGTAAAGGCATGGTTCACCGCAGGTCACATGAAGCACATGAAACTGATGCTTCAAAGTAGGCACTTTCAAACAATAGGTTGTTTGTATTAAAGAGTGCTGTGGGGTTAAGCTGAGGATGTGATCTGCAGATCACATATGATTGTTTCTGTACAATCCTTCATGAGTCTTGATTTTGGAGCTCTCAAAGGGGCACATATGGCATCCATCTTTATTTCTGCAAAAATTCACAGTGCAAATTCTAATAGAAAGTGTTGTGCATTTGGTAATTTGTCAGTGATCATCTGCTTGTAGTCTCAATTAAAGAAAAAGAGCTGTGTAAAGCATACTTCCATCTTAGAAATCAGCAATCATTTGGCCAGGCTGTTGATATAGACGCTCACTGAGGATGAGTTTGCCCCCATGTAGATGGTGAAGGAAAAGTGGCAGACAAAATACTGATAAAAGTCTAGTAAAGTCATAATTGCATCCAGATTAATTTCTCAGGTCAGATAGCTTGTGTTCACTTTGAGTAGGTTTCTGCTGATGGAGTCAGTTTGTTCTAGCAAACCTGCTGGTGTTGGTAACATTGTGCAGCAGGGACTGTGGTGTGACACTGGCAGGGTCAGTGTGCTGTTGCCGCTACCCTTGATGTGCTCTGTAAGTGCACAGCTGTTGGGAGGTGCTCAGTGGTGCGGTTGTCTAAGGCTTGACAGATGTCGTATGTGAGATTATAAATGAGGTGCTGTGCTTTGGAGATCAATTTTTAACAATTGTTACCTACATCTACTATTCCCAGTACCTGGTGCCTTACTGTGATCTACAGTGACAGCTACAATGGCATAGGTTTAAAGAGAAGATGGCCTTTAACCCAAAAATAGCTTGCTTTATGGGAGGTGATAACACAAGTCCCATGAGCTGTCATTCTCATCTTGGGGTTTTAATATATAGAAATTCTGCACCAGAAAAGCTCTTTTTCTTTCTACACTGTGTATTTTGAAGGGGAGAATAAGGGACACAGAATTTATAGGACTCTATTAGATTATGTTCTTAGGGAACTGATTTATGAGTCTCTCATGCAATTCAGAATGGATTAAGAGCCCTGACTTGTGGACAGAGTAGTTCACATTCCCAATTATCCATTCCACCCTGTCTTTCCACCCTGCCATTTTTGCTGAAAGAACAGTGCAAGTGTTTGAGTACCAGTGTCTGAGTCTGTACAGCTTCAAATTTGTACTCAGATTTTTCTTTGTATGTTGTGCTATTAAGCTAAAAGTGGAGCTGCTCGACAAAGCTTTTCTGCAATACCAAACTTGAAAAGATGGATAGATTAAACCAAGGAAAATTTAAAAATAAATAAATAAATAAATAAATAAAAACAAAAAACCAAAAAAACTTGCTGAACTAATTTGCAAAGTCCACAGACATGATTTTAAAAAAAAAAATCACATGCTACAAGATGTGCTTGTGTGTAGTGGGGCCAATTATGATAGTGTGTTTTGAAGAATTGTAGTTATTTCCAAAAAAGGTAGTTTGTTAAGAGCATTTACGACACATAGTTCTCATACTGCCGTTGGAGATTTATTCACTTGATATTCTTGATCTTGCCATAAAATAATAAGGTTTTTACGTCATCAATTCATAAACATACTTGAAGGTAACATGTATTTTAAAGTGAATTTCTGATCTTTGTGACTTTTAACCAAAGACTAAGGTGTAAGAATTGTAGGTGGCTAATTACAGTGAACTAATGCTAAGCAAGAGAGATATATGGGAGGATAGCAGGGAGGCTATAATAAAAAAAACTTCATCCAACATAAAGAAATTCATGTGGTGGTGTTTTGGGGGTTTTATTAACAAGATAACCTGCTTTCCTCTACAACTTTGAAATGTTACTTTAGATGCAGCTTTTAAAAATATAAATATAGTAGATTTTTTTACTTATAGTTGATATTTCTGTTATGGTATGAACAATTTAATTTTCATCATTTGTAGAGACTTTTTGGAATAGTCGCTTAAGATACTACTGTGCCAATGAGAGGTTTTGAAATGTGGCTGTATATATGGGATTCTTATATGCTGAGAAACATGGAGCTTTTACAAGGAAAATGTCTCAACACAATATAGTCTGTGTGTAAATTTAACTACTGTGGTATGGGTGTCTCAGTGTCTAGGAAAAGAGATTTCCTATCTAGCTGCTGGGCTTTTCTTTTATGATACAAGTGGTTTTGTACCTTTTATGCTTTGCTTAGTGCTTTGGGATCTGAAGTTTGTTATATTAAAATATTGATATCAGCAAAATATAGCCATTTTCCTTGAGTTCCCTTGAGTTACATGAAATATTTAATTTAAAAAGCCTACTGTATAATATGAAGGATTATTAAATCTTTTTATTAGCCTTTTTTTAGCTTCTGATTTGCAAGAGTACTTGCCTATTTAAATGACATTTATCCTACTGATATCTTTCTGCTTGAATAAAATTTGCACAGTTGGTATAATTCTTATGTCAGGAGCAAGCTGTAGGCTTTGTATGTTTGGGAAGCAAAAATTAGCGTTTAAGAGTGCCAGTTTATTATTATGAGTTTTGTTGTTGATGCACAGTTACTGCCCAGAGTGAATGTAACTGTTGCTCTTGGCAGAATGTTTTTGTTGGAAGCTAATAACCTGAAGTATGAGCAATTACATAAGATAAAGTAATTTTCACATTCTATAAGCTGCAGTCCAGATGTATTAGGAATATCTGTGAGCAGCCTCATTTGTTACTCTTCCTCACAAGAAATGGATCTTGGAGTGCTACTTTCACCTCCTCCCCAGAAAATTCTCTTTGTACTTGATCAATGCTCAGAAATCCTCTTTGGTTCCTCATATGTGCTGATCTCTGTATCCATGAGATAAAAAATCCAAAGAGTGAAGATCTTCAATTAGTCAACATCAAGGTTTACGTCAATTGTGTTGCAGGTGCATTGGTTGATTCCATTGAAGCTCGACATTAGTGCACATGTGCCCTTTTTCTGAGTATCTAAAATCATGGAGACTGTGAGGAAGTACTGGATGAGAGAAAATGTCTGGCTGGAAGAAACATCAGAAACAACAGTCTCAAAAAAAGGTGTAAGACTGTCTACACAGGAAGGTAGGCTGTCTTCAGTGAAGATCTTTCTTTAACCTTTCTGGAAAGAAGGCATATTTCTTCCTTAATGTGGAAAGCTAAAGCAATATAAAGCAAGTTCCCACGGTTGGTTGATTTTTTTTTTTTTTTTAGTTAGCTGTTTTCTGCAGATTGTTGGTGGATTACATAAGGAAGTAAAAACATTGGTTCTTTTAGGTAAATCTGCATTTTAAGAAGAAACAGTTCTATAAGATTAACCAAGGACAGCCCTTTGTTCATACTGGGTCCATCATTTCAAGTGTTAGGAAGTAGGGTCTCTGTTAAAATTCCAGGAGGAGTGATCTGGTAAGTGTACTTACCCAGGATCTGGCTGATAACTGGTACATTAATAGTGAAAGATAGTATTTGTATTGTGCAGCTGGATCATAAGGAGGAGTAAGGAAATATTTTAAAATAAGTAGAGGAAGGAGCAAGCTTGGAAATGTCATTGTAGGTACAGCAAGGATATGATGCTTCCACTGTGCAGTGAGAATGGGGGAGTAAAACATGCTGATGGCTAACAGTTTAGGTCTTTGAGGTAACATGTAAGGCAGGAGCTGACAGGTGTAGCAGCTGATTTATGAACTGCTTTATCAAGAGAGCTTTTATAGTTTGGGATTAACTGCTCCTAGTAACCCATTTGGAGACCCACAAGAAATGCTCTAGATATCTCTGCTTATAGTTGCTCCTACTGATGTTTTGCTCACATGAAGGAATTTGCTTTCTTTAGTGCAGTCCCCAGACTTGTCCAAAAGCATGCAGAAAACCAGTTTCTCATTAAATTAGTTGTGTGATGACCACACTGTCATCTTAGATAGAGTATTGGTTTGCTCTGAATTTGTATTTGCATTATTCTACAGCTGCTGTAAACTTTCCAATTGATTATGCTTGTATATAGCATTACTTTTAAGGACATGTTGCTTCAACAGAGCAAGCATATAGAGTAGCTGTTACAAGCTACTTTTCAGTGACAGATGCAAACTAGACTCACTTAGATAAATGGAAGTTTTTTCTTCTGGAGTTTAGTGTTTTAGATAGCCTGTGTGTTCATTTGTGGCTATTGACACTAGAAAAAGTACCACTTGTTTTATTTCAAGACTAACTGTTAGCAGTGCTAATGGACATCAGTGGTTTTAAATGTGGTAGTGCAAAATCACTGCTTTGTCGTTGACCAGTCCTTACAAGCTGGTAGCTCTGTGGCAAAATTCTTGAGAGTAAATGCCTGCTTAACCACCACACTCTGAGAAATGCTGAAGTTGGTGACTAACCATGATACCATCAGATGTGTGTTCTACTGCAGTTCACAGATTTTTGTCTTTCCTTGTGTAACATGAGCACGTTAAAGAACGGTTTTCTTAGGGAAGTAGAAAGGAGTATTGATGGCTCAGTTGAATAAATTTAAAAATAGATGTACCTACATGTGAATTGCTATTAGTTTTAAAGCAACTCTTTCACTGGGTGTTACACAAAACAGTAAAGCTACATCCTTGATATCTGTGTATGTCAAAGATAAACAAGACATTTAGGATGACTTGTGCTAAGTAAAAGGCTGCTTGTCCTGTCTTCCTGGTTTTATTTTCATATGAAGGTTGTAGAATATTTTTGATTGTGACTTTTTTATTGCATTCAGATGTTAGCCTAACATGTAAGCAATGGAAGTTTTCTGTATGAGGCTGACTAGGCTTTCACAATTGGAGTAATTTATTTGAATATTTTCTGTGGGCTTGTTCATACCACACTGGGTGAGGGAAATCTGTGTCTGCTGTATAAGAAGTTGTGGAGCAGAAACTTTTCAAGTGTGACAAGGGAAGCAGTTGCAAGTAAGTTAGTGTGTAGCTGCCGTGACTAAAAATGGAAATATTCAGTCATTTGCATACTCTACACCTTTAACTTTTTACACTGATAAATCTGAATGTTAATATCTTAGGTTTAAAGGCAAGTAGATGGGACATTTTTTTTAAATAATGGAGAAATGTTGCTTTAAAAAAAATAGGAAGATCAACCAGTCTGAGCCTTGCTGCAGAGTTTTTTTGGTTCTTCTTTAAACTATCAAAGCTTATAGATGCTGTGACCTTAGATATTAATTTACATAGAATTATTATAAGTCATAGGAAATGCAACTTTTTCGGTGGCTGCCCATAAACACCTTCCTGTGTGGATTACATTGGAAGAGCATGAACTCAGACCTTTTGTGCAGTGCAAGTGTGCCAGCTGGCTCGTGTGTTTGGCATGTTTTGTTCTTTGTCTGGATAAAAAGTAGATCTCAATTCATGCCAGTCACCTCGTGGCTACAGATGAAGATGCTTCTTGTCTTCATTAAGCTGTAGTAAAACACTTTAGAAAAGGTGTAGCTGCTTTTTCCCCCCACCCCATGTAGTTCATTGAATTTATGAGCTTTTTTCCTTTTTGAATCTATTTGCAGCTTCTTTATTTGAAACTTTCTTCCCTTTTCCATCCAGAAAGGTATGGTCAAAATGCCCTGGACTGAAATACCATTAATCATGTGAAGGGGCTATGCTAGATAGAGATTATCAAAGTGTCCCTCTGTTACCGTTCTTAAGTATTTTTGCAGGCCTGAAAATTCACGTCTAAGCATCAGCATTTGTAGGGATGGGAACTTCAGATTGCAGATTTGCCATATGGGCAGAGCTTTACTGGGTGGGTCTGAACCTGGGATCCTCCATCAAAGGTTTTCTAGAGACCCTTCTCAAGAAGGGAGTACAAGTTCCTTGCCAGACTGTAAGCCTGGCTCATTCATCACAGGCAATCAAGTAACCCTTTTCAGGGAGGCTATGGAAGTGTCTCTGTGAGCAACGTGTCAGAGCTTTTTCTAATGCTAAGCTGTTTCTGGGGAAGGTTCTGTTTAGAATGGTGTGGAGACCATAGAATCAAAAGGAAGACAAGGAACCAGCTTATTATAGTGGGAATCTTCATTGTTTTGTTAGCTCAACTTTCAGCTCTGTTGTGTTTGGCTGGCTTTGTATGTGTGTGAATGATTACCACTGTCTCAGAAATGGACTGATATTGGAGACAGCTCAAGAAAGGCTTAGTTTGGTGCTGTGTGCGAGAGACCAGCTGCAAACCCTGTTCAAAATCTTGTCATCAAAGGCCTTCTCCAGAACTCTGAGCCAGCAACTGCATTGTATTTTTTCAGTCTTAATTTATTTGGTACTAAGCTCGTAAATATTATTCAGGGTGTATTGATACCACTTCTGCATTATGTGATACTGACACGCTTCGTGCACCTCCTTATCACTCTCTTAGATAAAATCTTGTTGTAGCAAAGGCTTCAAGTATTGATATAGTACTCTTGTGGACTGTTTTTATTGTTCCTTCTCCATTTCCCGTGAGGCATTCAGAGTATTGCTTCAGGAGATGCACTAGATACTTGTTTGTGTTGTGAAAGATATTCCTAATCTGGTCACAAGAACTTCCTGTTAATGTTGGCATGGTTTTCTGGCACAAGGATGACACTCAACTGCTGTTAAAAGGCTGTCATTCAGTCTCTAGGAACCTCATTTTTTCTAGATGATGAGGACTGAGTATTTTGAAGTTGCACAACAGCAGTTTCCGTTGGGTACTATGTGGCAAAGTCATTTGCAAAGGATTTCTAACCTCAGTCTGTCAATTTGGAGCTATTTAGATATAGGAGGTTTAGATATTCTGATAAGTACAGCTATTTTTCAATTCCTTGAATGGACATAAGAGTGATAAGTCTAATGGATGCTGCTTCTGCTGGGCTGAAAAAGTGGTGTCACAAACTCAACAAAATCCCATGTTCCTGAGTAAAGAATACTATTCTTCTGGAACTAGACAGCTTTCACTTTCAGCACCACAACTTGCAAAGCCAGTGAAGGGAGATAATGTAAAAATTCAGTTGTACTTTGAGGTGTAAACCAAGGGATTGATTTATTCAGCTTTGAGATGTACTTTTCTGCTATTAAAGTGGAGGTTTTGCATCTTTAGCAGTTGGTTTTTCAAATAAGTACTCATTTGATTCAGAGATGTTTGATTTGCTGGTAATAAAAAGTGCTGCTTTGAGATCAGTTTCTGTGACCAGCAGGACCAGTGTTGTCAGCACCATGCATTATCTGCAAGAAACAAGTTCTCTTCAGGAAAAATGCTTCTGCGGAGAATTCTCTCTTCAAGGAGAAACGTCATTCAATCCCAAGTTTCAAGGACAGATGACATAACCTTTCCTTGAAGGGCTAGTACACATGCTCGTTTTTCCTCTGTACACATCATTTTGCCTTAAGTGAAAATGCTGCGGAAATACTGCCTTTGTGGGTTGGCTTCTGCCGTGCTGCTTCTGCTCCAGATCTTCAAAACCACCTGAAAAATCCATCTTCCCAGTGGTGAAGGCCACCCATATTGACACTTTGAATCACAAAAAGCTGCCTGCCATCTGAGTCAGATTGTCACATTCCAGATTAGAGAACATCTGTTTTAGGAATCATCCTATTTATTTTCCAGCACAGTAGACCCTTATCCTGTGGAGGATGAGCAAGTTCATGAAGGGTATCCCTTCCTCCCAGTTTTTTTGCCTCTTTTTCAGCTTTTCTGCATTACATGTCCTTTTGCTAGAACAGTAGATGTGCTTTATCAATATAAGATGATGTTCATGTGAAATTACTCCCTTGTTTTGAAGGAGGGAGAAAAGTTTGGCAGCAAACATTGCCCTCCTCAGGAAGCACTACAGTTGCCTTTAAAATTGTCTGCATATTGAAATTCAGAAAGGTAATGCTTTATTAACACTATCCCCAAAATGAAGGACATGCCCATAGAGAATGTATCTGATTCTTGTACCAAAATATAGTTAGTGTTTGAACTTTCAGGCTGCTAAGTATTTGGAAGATACCTGCTCAGTAATAGCAAGGTAGTTTTGATTCCTGAATGTTACAGGTCTCTTTCCTGTGATTGAAGGTTTTGCGTACTTTACGTTGGATGTCTCAAACAAGTTCTGTTGTGTAGGTGGGGAATAAGAAGCCCCCAGACCTCCATTCTGTTTTTTCCAGTCTGATACTAGATGGCTTTTGAATGTAGAATGATTCTTCTATGTCATCCTTCTCTTACATTTTTGTTCAGGAGTTTTCTGAGACAGATGAACATGAGTAGGTGAGATTCTTGTGCAATTTTTATTTTTTTAGTACCTATCTGCTCTAATTACTGCCAAATAAGGACCCAGAAGAGAAGCATTATTAGGTCACCTGCTGAAAAACTTTAGTTTTTTTGCTCTAGCCCTTCGTAGGAGGTTATGAGAAGGATTAGCCAAAGTTTTCCCACATGGGAGAGTCTCCAGCTCAAGGGGATTTCAAACTTACAGAATCCATTGAATTCTGTTTGAAGAACAAGGTACAGTGTGAGACACTGATATTTCAGAAACTTGTAGACTTGACACTGAGATGAGACTGTTTTCTGAGACAGCAGCATCATCTTAGAGACACTGTTCGCTGTTTAGGAGTAGCCTTCAGTGGACTATGCTTGAAAGAGAATGAAGTGACTTTCATTAAA
This sequence comes from Illadopsis cleaveri, assembly GCA_013399915.1. Lineage (NCBI taxonomy): Eukaryota > Metazoa > Chordata > Aves > Passeriformes > Timaliidae > Illadopsis > Illadopsis cleaveri. The sequence goes on along the minus strand of VXBB01020320.1, from coordinate 999,663 downwards.
GTAACTGAACAATTAAAACTATTCTGGATGCAGTACAGAACTGTGAATAGCTGGTCTTTAGAAAGTTTCAGTTCTCTTTAAAAATCCCAAAACAGCCCACAACATGCAAATGTTTAGCTTTTGATATATGTGATTATTAGGCATTCCATAAGGAGGAAACATTCAAAGTAATTTTCTACAGCATCAGTCTCCTACTGTGTGATTATACCCAGAAGTGATCCATTTGATGCATGATGATGGACCATTGGAGTGTTTGAAGTGTCACTCACTGGTTTGTGTCCTTTTCACTGCTGATGGTGTTCAAGGCACAATATTGTACCCCTTGCCTGAATCAGTAATGTAATAATGTATGAATTTTTCAAGAGTGAAATACTTTTATAAAAGCACATACCAGAATACACATCTTAAAGTATTTTTGGGATTTACCTGAAGATTTGCCTGTACTGATGCATAACCAGTTTTTCTAAGCTTGAGCTCACTGTTGCATCTGTATCTGTAGATCAGTAGTGTGTTTTCTTGTTTGGGCAGCTCTTGAAAACTTTACATCTCAGTACCAGTATTCAAAGTTTCCCCTTTGGTCATTTGGCTTTGAAAACAGAGCAGATCATACTAGATGTGTCCTCTGGAAATCAAAAGGCAGGGACCCAAATCCGTGCCAAATGTCAACACGTGGATTGCTTCCCAAACTGCCTTTATACGGTAGCTTTTGACTTGTGTTTGCGCTGGACGTGCTGGTAACTCCTTACTGAATTCTAATAGGAGCAACTGAGAACAAAAATACTTAAAAGAAATGTTTGTAACTGGTAAATTAACAAGCTGAAGTCTTTACAAAATGACTACTGACACAGCTTAAGTCTAACCACTTTATAGTACATTACAATAATTCAGTTCCTTTTCTTGCAGTTGTTTCATTAAAGGAAATACTGTATTGGTGTTTGGAAGGTTGTCATTGAAACAGAAGTCTATTGTAATTTTAATAGGATATGGAATAAATGTAGTTATTTAGGTTCCATAAATAAACCAGAGAATATAAGTTGTTTACTTGAAAAATTTGCATCCTTGCTTTGTGACAGTGGGCTGTTGAGTTGGTCTTCCATTATGTATTTCACCTCATGTTTGTTACGGATATTTTTTAACCTTCTGTATTGCTGTTCTCCTTACTTTTATTCCTTTTGTCATTTCATTCAACTTACTTTGGAACATGGAATATAGAAAAAAATCAAACTAAAATTTAGGCTGCTGTAGTTCTTACTTATTGTTCTTACCTTTGATAGGTCTCATTTTGTCTAAAGAAAAATTTGTGTAGCAGGAGTCACTTGGTGTATGGCATAGCATGCAGCACAGATTTCCATTTCGTGACTGGCCCATAGGTGCCACTGTGATAGCTACAAAAGATGGTAGAAGTATTCTGGCCTGCACCTATTTACCTAGAAAACACTCACTTTCCTTTAGGCTGTCCCTTACAAAAGAGGACACAAAACATATATCAGTGTAATCAGATACTTAGAAACTAGTGCTCACAGAAAAAAGTATTTCATACTCGGACTTCAAGTCAATTGGATTCTTGTTACTTATAATTTAAAAAGAAATTAAGGTGTGTGTGCATTATATTTATTCCAGTCTGTTTGTATTTCCCAGCTATTCATTTTAAGGCGTTTACTCAGTTTACTTACAAAATTCTCCTTTGCAATGGAAATAAACTGCACAGGAATGAAAGAGCACTGCAACCTTTGTGGGGTCTCTGCTTGAAGTAGTACCAAGTGTGGAAGATGCTTTTTTACCTTTCAGGATTACTACAGCTGACAAGAATATATAATGGTTTGCGAGCACGTACAATTTTAATCTTTAAGGGTATAGGAGGAAAAATGAGCACTTCACTTGTTCGTGCAAATGAGGAAGGCTAAAGCCCATTTCCTCCTTCTTGGATTCTTACTGCTCAGCTCATTGTTCTTCCATAATGAATGAAAGATGTAGATAGTGATCTATGAAAAGGTTTGAGGCTTGAATTCTGATTAAGAAGCTTCTGAAACTGGTGACCCCAGGAATTAATTCAGTCTTTTTGTAGTGAAATGAGAGATTTGTTGATGACTTCAGCTACACTTCTGAGATACCTTAAGCTTTTTCAACTTAATGGTAGGAGAACAAACACACTGTTTTCCTAGAATAATTCTGTTTGAAATTAGCTTTTGGTCGATATCATGGCATTTCCAGATACCTCAGCTCAATTTTTGCAAATTATAAAATTATGAAGACTGCTGTAGCTGTTAGAAACAGTAAAATATAATTGCTTTGAAGGTGGCAATGATAACTCTAGAATACAGATAATAGCAAATTCAAGAGACAGATTTTGCAACTAAATTTGCAGTTCATATGAACGTAGAAATTATGGTTCGTATTTCCAGATCATTTGCTCCCTGAAGCAGCATGCAAACCTGGAATTATTTTCCTAAATTGCTAGCAAGAGATTGAAGCATAAAAAGTAAGGGGAAAAGATACTGCCATTTTCATTAAGTATGTCTGCAATAATCCAGCTATCCCATTTGCATTTTCTTAGCTGTTACTTTCACTGAATACTTAGTTACAAATGTATTGTTCATAGTAGCTTCCAGAATGACAATTAGTGTATTTTCTTGAGCTGCAAAACCCAAAACCTCTGCAGACTTCTGAATTTGGAAGAACTTGGCATCTTTTACAACAGAATACATCCTGGTATTCTCCATCCCCTCAAGATTCAGCCAAAGCAGGGATCAGGCACATGTGGCTCAGGGATGGTGATGCCATTCTTTTTGGTGGTAGCTTGTTCTTTGTCCAGGTGTGAAGCTGGACTCCCAAGTGTGCGGTAATTAAAACGCTTGTATGTAGAGTTTGGTGGTGGGGTGTGCTTATTCAAGAAATGAAGCAGTCTTTCTCCCTTTACACACAGTTCACTGATTATGGGGTTAGTACCAGCCGGATGAGGGTGGGAATACTTGGAAATAGCAGTGAAAATTAGCATGGAAGTAGCACTTACATAGTTGCATATACACATTGCAACCCTGCTACCGAAAACAGATGCTTCTGCTTTTAAACTTTTTCTTAGTAAGAAGAATCTTCAAATATTTTCTGAGGGTGTTGATTTCTTCCAGTGAACAGATGTCTGAAGCAGGCCAGAGAACAACTTAATGCATTTGTTTGCCTTCATCCATTTGCTTGTGACTTCTTCACATTCCTTTATCACTTTGTAGTTATTTGAAGTCCAGTAACATTTTATTATATTTTATGAGATTTTGCTACTAAAATTCACTTCTTATGAGATTTGCCCAGGGCTTTCCAGAATGTGTCTGTTTATACATTTTATTACACTTTTGAGATATTTACAGTGGCTGTGTGTGGCTTGGGTGTGTCGCTTTCTCTACTCTCTTTAAAACCATTTTTTGCCCATTGTACTGAATTAGGTTAAATAAAGTGGTATCCTTCAAATTGTATACTTTGATCTTTTAGAACAAGGTTTATTTTCTTCTCCCTTCTTTCCCAAAGTATATCTTGGAGTGAATGCATGCATTGTCAATTTGTGCTTTTTTAAAATTTTACTGTATCCCTACAATTATATTTTACTCTAGCAATCAGCTTTTTAATGTGGGATTAACTTAGTTTTAACCATTGAAGTTTTAGGTTTTTACCTTCTAGAGATTTCACCTAATGGTGAATGTAACCATTATCCTGCTGTGCTTACGCTCAGGTCTTACATTTTTAAGTCCCTTTTGTGTTTTGAGTGTATATGCATGGGTCATATTTTTACTGTAATATTGTTCTTGTTACCTAAAAAGGCTCATTGGTTTCTTGCTGGATATGGCAGACATGTTTCAAATGAAGCTACAAAACAGGTTGAGCACTTCATAAAATGTTTAGAAATACTAAGTGGCATTTTTGAGCCATGGACCAGGAATTGGAATAGTTGTCATGAAATGTACAGATCCTAACATTTGTACTTACTGTAAATGTCAAACCTGTATAGTGTGAGTCAAAAACTCTATGGATTAATTTTGACTCTTAAACCTAGGAATGAAAACCGATATTGTTGACAAGGTCTGATTTCATTGTTAGCCTTTAGTCAGTCGATATATGGATTTTTGTCAAAAGATGGAACCTGCATCCTAGGCAACAATGCCTTTCAAACAAAACAGAAATCATTAATAGTACAGATCAACCTGCCAAAAAAACACAGAAGTCATTGTTGTGGGAAGTTCACACATGGTGTTTTTCAAAGCATCCCTTTTTTAAAATTGGCTCAGTTTCAATGCTTAAAAATGAATAGCACAAATTAAGTTATATTTTGGAATTTTTGTGGAAGACCCTAATCATATGCACTTGAATACTTTCTGCTGTAAGCTGCCTGAGATCAGCCTGTTTCCCTGCCACATCACCAGTTAAAATGGATGATGAAAAGTATCTGTGAAAGGTGAACTATGTGAAGATACATCAATTTTTTTTCCAAATTAAGTAGTGATTTTTATATAGTTTCTCTGATTTGTGTGTTCTTTGCAAGTGTTCTTTTCAATGTATTAATTTCTGTTAAAATGATAGTAAAGCAAAACTTAAGCACATACTATTTTTTATATGTAGGTTTCTACAATCCAGGAACTTGTTACTGGTTATGAAGCCTCTTTGAAAACTTGTGCCCTTTTTAGTACATGTGGTAAGTTTCTATGGTCTTGTGTTAACTACTCTGTAATTACTAATACTGTTTGTGGAAGTTGTCAAGAACTGTTGAAGTGCTGATACTTTTTTGCAAAAAAATAATTACTATATTTTCTAGTAAAAAAATTCATTACAAGAAATACTTGCTGAATTTGCCAAGCTTTGTTTTTGTGTTCATTTTTCAAATGCAGTCTTCAGCTTTACTGGTTATTGTAACCTTTCCCATTTTGTTGCAGAAAATGGAGAGAAAGAGCCCCCAACAACACTGCTTTGGGTTCGGTATTTCCTGGCACAGCACTTTGACAAACTTGGCCAGTGTTCTTTGGCCTTGGATTACATTAATGCTGCAATTGCAAGCACTCCAACATTAATAGAGCTATTCTATTTAAAAGCAAAAATTTACAAGGTAAAAGGGGAATTTGGACACGTGGAGTACCTAATGTATAAAAGAAAAATCAACCCATCAAACTGGTGTGAATGTGTGGCTAATATTTCTGTTAGCAGAGGTTATGGGCATCAGTTTTCATGTGGGTTTCTTTTTGGGCACTGTTTTGTCAGGGAGAAAACGAAAACCCTTTTATTTGGGTTTTGCAAAGCCAGTCACAACTTACAGTGAACTGTAATTCTGAAAAAAATCCGGGAGTGGGGGGAGTGACAATAACACTGCCTTTTGGTTCTGATGGAGAAATACCAGTAACAAATACAGATTGCAGGAGATGGTCTATAGCGGGACTCTACTGAAAGTTAACTATTTAATTTCTCCCTAACAGCATGTAGGTAACATCAAGGAAGCTGCCAAATGGATGGATGAAGCACAGTCTTTGGATACTGCAGACAGATTTATCAATTCTAAATGTGCTAAATACATGCTGCGAGCAAATATGGTGAAGGATGCAGAGGAGATGTGCTCTAAATTCACAAGGGCAAGTATATTGCTTTAATTAAGAGGTGTTTTGCTTGCCTCTGTTGATTTTTCACTCACAACTTTTGATCAAATATCTTTTATTAATATCCATTTTTATTATGATGCTCCTACACTGGTGGTAAGAACCTACACAGAATCATAGAATGGTTTGTATTGGAAAGGGCCTTTTAAAGTGGAATAGTCCAATGCCCCTGCCATGGGTATGGACATCTTTGGCTAACTCAGGTTGCTCAAAGCTGCATCCATGCCAGTCTTGAGCACTTCCAGGGACAGTGCATCCACAGCTTTCCTGGGCAACTACAGTCTGGTGTATTGCCACATACTCACAGTAAAGATTTTTTTTTTTCTTGCATCCAGTTTAAAGCTGCCTTCTTTTACTTCAAATCTTTTGCTCATGTTGATGTTGCTGCTGATCCTGGTGAAAAGTCTCTTCCTTTCTGCCTTATGAACTTCCTTTATATACTGGCAGCCTGCTCTGAGGTCTCCCTGGAGCCTGCCTGCTCTTCTCCAGGGTGAACCTCAACTCTCTCAGCCTTTTGTCACAGGACAGGTGTTCCAGCCTTTTGATTTTTCATGGTCTTTCTCTGAATCTGTTCTAACACGCCCATGTCCCTCTTTTCTTGAGGCCCCAGAGATAGATGCAGTACTCCAGATGTCCAGACTCACTAAATACTGGAAAAAATGATTGTTCAAAGGTAGTTGTCCTGGAGCATTTTTTATTGCCGTACTTAAAAATACCACTTCTGAAATGCATTTGATGGATACCTTGTTGTTTCCCTTCGGTACAATCTAACTGCACAGGAATGTGTACTATATTGACGACATGGATGAGGGTATGGAGTCTTTCATTAGTAAATTTGCAGATGATACTAAGCTGGGAGTGTGTGTCGATCGG
>VXBB01020320.1:971584-993025 GCA_013399915.1 Illadopsis cleaveri | reverse complement strand
AGACTGGATGTGGCACTTGGTGCCGTAATCTAGTTGAGGTGTTGGAGCATGGGTTGGACTCGATGATCTTGAAGGTCTCTTTCAACCTAGAAATTCTGTGATTCTGTGATATTCTTTATGATTTAATATTAATGTAAATTAATTTAGACTTGAACATTTTCTTCCTTTAAGCTAGTATTACACACTAAAATTTTGTCAAAGCAGAGTCTATCCCTAAAAGACTGCATAAGCACTTTAAATTGTATTTTTTTTACATTGGACAAAATTTGGATTTATAAATACCAAGTTTTCATATAATTTATGAAATAAAAAATGCAGACTAATTTGTGGGATATCCTGGAGTACATAAATTAGGCTCCTTCATTCTTTTAAATTTTAGGTGTGGTAACACTTAAAATTGGATTCAAGCTTGCTGGGTATTTCCAGGAGTGATTGAAAATTTGATTACTAAAACTTATCATGTTTGCTTGTCAGAAGTGTTAAAGTAAGAAAGACAGAACTTTGTCATAGATATCTGGAAAGACAGGATAAATACCATCCTTAGTTACTAAATGTTGAATGTTACTGGGTCTTTTTCTGCTATAAAAACTGTTCTTTTTTCTGCTATAAAAACTGTTCTGAAAACCTAATGACTAATATTAATGATACTTGGGCTGCTTTTTCAGTTCACTTAGTCTATAGCATTACAGCTATTATAAAGTCTCAATCGTAGGACTTTTTTTCTTGTCAAAATATCAAGTGTAAACCTAACTTCACGTATTTAGACAAACAAGTTGTAAGAAACATGTAATTGCTCATACTGTGTGATAATGCAGTGAATATATTGGTGTGTTTTTAGACTGGCGGATGCCATTTACCTGATGGGGGGAAAAAACACCTAAAATTGTTTGCTGAACTCAAGGAATTTTTTTCAATAATGTTGTTTTCTGCCCCCAAGTTGTAGAAGTGAGACTGTGTGTACAAGCATGAGTTAATCTTAAAAACCTGTTGAGACATTAATCTTCAGATAATTGGGGTTTTTTAATCGTTTCTATCTATTACTTTTTATCTGGGGGAACATTGAATATCACAAGTGTTATTCTTAATCACAGGGTGTTAATTTCCTGTTGTATTCTAAGTAAGTTGAAGGATTGATTGTTTGCTCCTAATGGTCTGAAACCAGCCATAGTTGAAAAGACAGAGCTGGTAAATTACAGCAGCAAAACCTGATGATGACACTTATTTCAGGAAGGAACTTCTGCTATGGAGAACCTCAATGAGATGCAATGTATGTGGTTCCAGACGGAATGTGCCGCGGCTTATCAAAGGCTGGGGAAGTACGGCGACGCCTTGAAAAAATGTCATGAAGTAGAAAGGGTGAGTAGGTGCAAACACCACCCATTGCTTCCCCAGTATTTTTCATATGCAAAGGAAGATACTTGTTGATGTAATCAGTACAGTTTTGTATGCTAGATACAAAACTTACAGGCTTGTAACAACAGGTTAATGCTTGATGATTTATTGTAACAGGAGATGTCTGGTCTAGCTGTTATGTGAAAGACTATTATTGAAGTGAAAAGGTTTCAATATAAAATACCGTATCTCCTAACTATGCAGCTATTCATACATTAACTTTATGCTGACTTTTGACAATTGTATTTCTAATCAGAACAGTCACATTTTAGAGTGCCTAAGTCTTTGAATAATCACGTTATAGACTTTGTTAACTGAGATTTTTTCCTACCAACAGATTCTTTTGAGCAGTCGGTATTATAAGGATATGTCTGTATCTGTTAAATATTGTCTGTAACAATAGCAATTGTTACTTTGTTCACCTCTATCTGATAAAAAGTAGACTAAGTAAAGGATGAGTATATGAGTGTGTTCTTTTTTTTTAGCATTTTTTTGAGATAACAGATGATCAGTTTGACTTCCACACATACTGCATGAGGAAGATGACTCTCCGTGCCTATGTAGACCTTCTGAGATTAGAAGATGTGCTCAGGAAACATGCCTTCTACTTCAAGGCTGCCCGGTCAGCAATTGAAATTTACTTGAAGCTCCATGATAATCCTCTTACCAATGAAAGCAAAGAGCAAGAAGTGAATTCAGGTATCTACACTTTAGTGAAAGCTCATATGTCTATGACATATGTAAAAGATTAATCTAAGTAAGTTACGTGTTACAGAGTAAATAGAACACAAGTTTTTCTTTTTTCTGTCACAATAGCTGAAAAGGTGGGTGGTGTCTAAGAAGTTTAGTTCATTTGCCTGCTGCTCATTGGGATTCAGTTGGCTTATCTGTGGGAGAGGGCAGCACTGTGTGATTGGGGTAAAAAGAACACTTGCTTCCCTGTGTTGGAATAGGGATGACCCAAACAGGGAGGTCATGCTGCCATAGCCATGAAAAAGGTGTGGTGGTCCCTTGGGAGCCCATTTTTCTGTGCCTTGCCACATTTAGCAAAAATCGTATTCTCAGTGAAATACCACAGTAAACAGACTGGAACCTGCAGTATTATTTGGCTAAGCCAGTCATTTCCGTTTAGTTATCCCATGGCATTTGCATTAGATCAGTGCAGTTATCATGGCTGTATATTAGTCAGACACTTTAATGAAAAATAGCAAGTTTAGCATGATTTCAGATGGAGTGTAAATTCATCTGGATGTTTCTAGATGGCATTAGAAACATGCTGAGCTACAGTCAAAATGAGAGCTTAGTATTGCCAGTGTTCATTTTCTAAGGTAAAACCTGTGACACATGTAACAGCTTTATGTAGCTAACCTTTGAAATCACTGAGGTTTCTGTAACAGCCATGTACAAGAAAATATGCAAGATCAAGTTGTAAATAGTAATCCAGCAGGAGTGTTGACCTGGGTAGTAGTGATACTCTGGTGACTGATGGTTGTTATTGAAATCACTTAAAAGTTTGCCATATTGAGATGGGGAGAAGCATAATGACCTGAGTTGTTTGAGAGAAACAAGATTTTGAATTAAATACTTTGTATGTTGTCTGCTGCTTTAATCTGTAGAAAATCTCTCAGCCAAAGAATTGAAGAAAATGCTTAGTAAGCAAAGAAGAGCACAGAAGAAGGCAAAACTTGAAGAAGAGAGAAAGCACGCAGAAAGAGAACGACAGCAAAAAAATCAAAAGAAAAAAAGAGATGAAGAGGAGGAGGAAACTAGTGGACCCAGGGAAGAGCTGGTTCCTGAAAAACTGGAAAGGGTTAGCGTGGTCTTTCATGTTAAACTCTTGTGATTATCATGAAAAGCCTATAATATGTGTTTGCTATCAGATTCTCCTAAAAAATCTAGGTGTTTTTATACAATTTTTGCATGTAGTGGCACCTATTTGTAGTCCATCTCTTTTTACACTAAAGAGGAATTTTTCTTCAATAAACCCAAGTTCTAAGTTAATATTGTTATTTTCCTTAAATTTCAGGATTTTTTCCCCAAGCAGTAGGCCATACTTCATTAAAATAGATACTGAACAAAGAGATGCGGTTTTGCCTGAAGAAAGCTGCTTTTCATACAGTGAATAGAGGAAAAAGTAACAGAAATTATTGCAATTTACAAAGTTTGAAGGCATGAGCTAGCATTTTGTTATGCACAAAGAACTACCTCAGTTACCACAGTAAACTTGAAGCTTGTTGTCTAAGATGGTTGTATTTAATTGTTTCCTAAATGCTAAATTAAAACACTGAGTGCACAAGCAGTCCCAGAGTTAGCAATGGCACTGTCTTTGTCAACCTGAAATGATGAATAAACACTTCTAAAAATCTTGCTGTTTAAATAAAAATGTTGTGATGCAGTTTAATTCAGAAAGCTAGCTGCAGTTCACCTTTGACTTCTGATTATTTAAATGCTCTGAATAACAGAAACTATTGGTGGGTTTTATTTGACATTTATTTTAAGCCATAAATTTCACTGTTCTTTTATTAAAACAGGTAGAAAATCCATTAGAAGAAGCCATTAAGTTCCTTATACCACTTAAGAATCTTATTGGAGATGATATAGAAACACATTTATTAGCATTTGAAATATACTTTAGAAAAGGTAAAGTACTCCTTAATTTTATTTTTGCTCTACAAAATATTAGTCCTTCAGTGCAGCCCGTGTTACCCAAGCGTAGTGAAAAATGACCTGGAATAAATACTTATCTGACTGAAGCTGAGGTGTGCATCATATCCAATAATAATAGAGTAAATAGTGGGTTTTGTTCAGTTACCCTTAAACAAATAAAGCCCTAAGAGCAGACTGTGTTGTGGTATATACCCATAAATACTGTGGAATGATATTTGTGGTGTGATCTTTAATTATCTAGTGGAACCAAAGGTAAATAGGTGGTAACATCTGTGCAGTGTTGCCAGAGTTTGAACAGCAAGAACTTGTTTTATTAAGCAATTTGAGTGGGAAAATAAACTTCCTTTCTAATTCTGTATAGAAACTGATATTTCTAGTATTTGTACTAGATTTACTAAAGAAAACAGTAATTGATAATGAAGAGAAAAAGTTCTGTATTCTTAGTCTTAGTTTCCTAATATTTGTTTTTTCCTTCCCACAGGAAAGTTTCTGTTAATGTTACAGTCTGTCAAAAGAGCTTTTGCTATCAACAGGAATAACCCATGGCTACACGAGTGCTTGATTAAATTCTCTAAAGCTGGTATGTGTGTAGGAAATAGGTAATTATAAAGATACAAGAAGTTACATTCTGCAAGGACATAGTTACATATTTTGTGATGTATACTCTTGAAACACAAAATGATACAAAGAAAAATAAAAACAAATGGTGTTTTTTCCATGGCAATACCAAAGAAAATACAAGTTGTGCTACCCAGTGTACTGTGTATGTATTATATTATATACATTCCATATATATGATATACATTCCTCCATTAATCCACCAGATGGACTAAACAATTCATCTTGACTAGATACAGAAAAGTGAGTGTTCTAAGGATCCTGGAAAAACTTAAGTTGTAAGAAAATAAGTGGGAGATACAGGAGAGAGATTCTGAAACAGTTAGTGTGGTGAACTTGTAATAGAAAGTTTACATGACAAAGCACCCTTTATGAATGTTTCCTCTGTAAATGCATCAGCAGTGTTTGTGTTGACACATTTTGATCTGAGATTCGTGTTTCTGTGCACAAATTTTAAAACTGGGACTTTTAGCAGTGATGTGTGTGGTTTCAGTGTTTTCTACAGTTAAGTGGCATTTTTTTGCTTCTCTTCCCCTCTGCTGTCCCTTTTCTAGTGTCTGACCATAGTAACCTCCCAGAAATTGTGAGCAGGGTCCTAACTCAAGAAATGCAGAAAATCTTTGTTTATAAAAACTTGGAGAGTTTTAATGAAGAATTTCTCAAACACAATGCTACCTCCATTCAGCACCAACTGTCAGGTTTGTCTATTTTTTTTCGTGGTCTTGAAAAAGATTTATGTGACATGAATCCAAAATCTTCATCTGTAGTCTGCAAGGCCAGGTCGGAAGGGGCTTAGGGCATCCTGGTCCAGTGTAAGGTGTCCTGGGAATGGGAGGGCATGTGAACTAGGTGATCTTTAAGGCTCCTTCCAATCCAAGTAATTCTATGAATTCATACATAAATTCTAATGAGATGTAAAATTGCATGTTTATGTGGGGGCGGGGGGGCCCTTTCTGTCTGCTTGTACCATTTTTTTAATATGTACTTCACATTTTCATTAGGTGCAAAAAGAACTTGCTCCTTACCTTCAAAAAGTGCAGTCAAGCCACCATAGATATTCATGTTTTGAAGCATTGTCATCTTTCCTGTTGCAGCTTTTTCCAGTAAAATGATTAAGCTTTTTGGTTTTTGCAGTAGATTACGTAATGGGGTGGGTGTGGACTTTGTGTTTGGGCAAAGGAAAGTATGTGAAATGCCAACACAATCATTAAAATGAGATTTTAAATAAAGGCAGCTACGAAACCAGGAGCAGAATTTTGCAGAGATGCCCAGACCAGTTTTGGTAAACTGTGTGTGGTCTGAGGAGCTGTGTAGTTCCATAATGCAGTGTTTTTCTTTCCACCAAGGTAGTCTGCTCCAGGCGGAGCACCAAACTTGTGCTGTGCTTCCCTTGTACCTGAGCTGTGTCCTTGGCTCTGGTTGAGCAGCCATGGCCCTGTATTCTGCCCTATGGACTGGACTTTTACTGGGCCAGGTTCCACAGTTGTTTAGTAACTGTTGTTCACTTACCTCCAGTATTCTAAAGAGAATTCATTGTATCTCTGATAATTACTTGCTTCTGCATTTGTTGGATAGATTTCATTTAGCCTGCTGATTTGAAGGGTTTGTCATTAATGTACTCTGTTGTTTTTCTCTACTTCAGACCTGTCAGTCAAGTGAGGCATGTCACTTTTGCAGGAACAGGTCTCCTGTATTATTCAATCCTTATGCTTCTGACAAATTTCAAAATGGCATTAGTTTCATTAGTTTTCAATTACAAATCAGGGAGGAAACTATAGTTTATTAAAACTTGTAAGAAGTCTAATTCACGTTTATGTATAAGTTTTCAGGTTCTGTGTGACTGTATGTGCAGTATGGCATTTAGGAAAACTAAACATTGTGGGTTTTTTCTTGTGATAAGGTGCAAAGATGATGTATTTCCTGGACAAATCAAGACAAGAAAAAGCAATTGCTGTTGCAACTAGATTGGATAAAAACATGAGAGACAAAAATGTGAAGGTAAAAGATACAAAAGTATATAAAGCCACCAACTGTGTGGAATCTTAAGTAGTGCACAGTTTAATGCAGGATAATGTGCATGCTTCATTTATCATGATAATACTTGAAAGAACAAGATTTCAAATTTGTTCTGTAAGTAAAAGATACGTAAATACCAGCAGAGAAACCTCTTTGCTCAGACTAGTATTGTTTAACAGTACGTGCCTTCAAAAATAAAACAATTGTAAATTGCATTTATTAACTGTTGCTTTTGTTTCTTTAGACATTAACAAAGGTTTTTGAGGCATTGCTTGATGGCAGTTTTGGAAGCTGCCACGCTCAATGTGAAGAATATCAAGCAGCATGTCATAAACTGTTTCCTTTTACGTCTGCCTTCATGCCTGCCACAAATGAGGACAACAGCAGCATTGCATCTGTGAATCACACAGCCATTAACCATGATTTGCTGTCCAATGAAATCTGAAGTAGTTTGTGCAAGCCCCTGTGTGTGTGTATACCTACATGCACACATGTATATGAAACTCTGACTCTCATTACATGCTGGCTGGATACAGATCAGGGTTACTTTTCCAGGTTGTATTTTAATATCTTTAACAGGTATCTAAAACAAAATATTTGGATAGTTAAAAGGAGTATGCTATTAGGATTTTTTTTCCTCCCAATGAAAACTGCCAATATTTATGTAAACATCTTTAATCAGCATTTTTCTTGTTTATACTTGTACAGGTTTAAGTCTTTTAATAATTCATCAGCCCTCTCTCACAATAATATGGATATTAAAGACTGCTTTCACTTAACTGTTGTTACATACGCAGATACATGTGAACATATCTTGTTAATAATCATTTGAGAGTTTTTAGCAGATTAAGACTGAAGTGCTGCTTGAATTGCCCTCTTTGTCTTTACTGTTCTTTAGGGGTTTTTTTTCTGGGTTGTTTTGGTTGAATTTCTTTTTTAATCTTTGGTCAGTTTGGTTTCTTTTGAAGCACAGGAAAAATGAAAGCATTGGGGGGTTGCATGTTTTTGTCAGGTGTGTGTCTTATATGGAACCAGTGTTGACAGTTATGAAGATAAGGTTTGTGTAAAAAAACCCCAGAACAACAAGTATCTACGGCTTTTTGAAAACTATTCCCTCTACCTTGTGTTCCGTAGCTATTTTTTCCTTAATTTTATGGTTCTTATTTTAATAATTTAAAGTTTTAATATCCTGAAGCAATTCTCTGAGAAGGCATAATGAATTTGAATACTGTTGTTTGTCCTTTGTTCCATCCCTCCTTTCCTCTTCTTCTTTCTGGTTTCTCCCCATCTGTTCACCCATTGACACTTAGGATGAAAAAAGTTGCTCCAATTTTGGACAAATGCAGAAGGTACAGTAATGGGGAATACAGTTTTTGTCTACATCATAAAAACCTCACTGGTGGGTGTGCTGTATTACCTCCATTAAAAGTCTTAGTTGTCTACTTATGGCCAATACTCCAGAACTTCTCCTGCCTAAATGCTATTTCTGTAGGTGCTGCAAGGCAAAACAGTGTGTGAGAAATATGTGTTACATTTTAAAACTGTTTAAGGGAGCACAAAGAGGCTGACTACAGATCATAATGAACCTTTTTCTTACTTTGTATTCTGGTGCATTAACTGTTAAATATACAACACATCAAAATGGAAGTTTAAATCTAATATACCTATTTAAAGCATAGCATTGCTAGACAAAATGGCTACATATCACATGACAGCTTTACATTCTATAAGAACTGCTATCAAAACATAATTATACTGTGGCTTGTACAGAAAACCTGTTTTCTGGAAACTGTAATGGAATTATTCAATCTCAGTTTGTTTTTATTTCACTGCAGTATAAATAATTTCAGTAGTATTAACTAGTCCCTCAAAGGCAAATACCAGTTCATGAAGAGGGGATTTTATTAAGATGAATAAACTGTTCTAATTAAAATTCTCCTTTGTGTGTCATCTGTTTAGATTAAAAAAATGTTGAATGGAAAATTCACTGTAAAATATTGCCAACATATGTTATGCTGTAATAAATTATTTTGTACACACTTGCCTCTGGTTTGGAATTTTTGCATATTTATGAACATAAAACTTTGGCCCATCGTTCTCATTTTTTTCTATTGAGTTGCAACATTCACTGGTTTAACATCAATTCTGTAAGTAGTTAAGAAAAAAATTACTATTTAGCAGGTTGAGATGTGTATTTATAAGTAGTAATGGCTTCAGACTGCAATCAGGTATGTTTAGGTCAGACAACAGGGAGAAATTCTTTCCTGTGAGGGTGGTGAGGTACTTGAACAGGTTATTCAGAGAAGCTGTGGATGCCCCATCGCTGGCAGTGTTCAAGGCCAGGTTGGATGGAGTTCTTGAGCAACCTGGTCTAATGGAATGTGTGCCTGCTCATGGCAGGGGAGTTGGAACCAGATGGTCTTTAAGGTCCCTTCCAACCCAAACCATTCTATGATTTGTGATAGTAACACACTACCCTGAGAAATGGTGATATGGTTTTGTCTTATGTATTCACCATGTGGTTTTGTCTTAAGTATTCACCATGTGCCATTTGCTGTGAAACAACTTGCTCAAAGATGTCTTAGGCAGAGAAAGGTAGTGGACCATAATAGTGGATTTTTTTTGGCTCAGCAGCATCTGAGAACCACCTTACTGGCAGCATACAGTGAAGACATGAAGTGATTAATACCTGCCTTTTTTTAGTGGTAATACTTCTTTTGCTGGAGATTTAATTCAGGCCTTCAAAAAAAGGTTGTGGCACTCTTAGATAGGACTGCTTATCCAGTCCTGTGCTGTTTGGCTTGATACTTCAAGTCAGACTTCAGCAAAAACACCCAGAGTACCTCTTCCGCAGTGGATTCCTTGATAATGTAGATGAATAGTTTTGATATCTGGGCTAGGAGTTGTAGGAACTTAGGAAAATTCTGGAAATTGAGTCTTCTGTCACTCAGTGCATGCATTGGTTTTCTCCTAACTTCTGGAGGCATGCAGCCTGCAGCGTTTTCCTCAGGGCTGTCATTGCAGGTGTGAATTTTTTGCGGTAACAAGTGCTTGGCAATCTGATCTCCAAATTTTATCTCTGTTGCAGATGGACAGTGCATGCTGTGTACCCTAACTATCTGCTGCTACCTTAAGGTGTCCAGGCAGAAAGAAGCAGAAGACGTGAATGCAGCAGGAGGCTGCTGGCAGAATGCAGGATGTCATTTATCTAAACAAGCCTGGCAGCATTAGATCGTTCAGAGAGAAGAGCTAAACTGAGCTTGTTGAACTGATAGAAATGTTTATGTTTTGACTGCTCTGATTCCTGGTGGTTAATGAATTAATCAGACATTGGCCAGAACCCAGTGCAGGGGAAGTGTGGCAGCAGTGGTCTGAGGTAGGGAAGCTTCTCTTCCTTTGAAGTGCAGGCGCTGCTGCTGCTTGGGACACTGTGCCAGCACTGTGAACTATCATGGCTCAGGATTTATCCACACTGACTAGCAGAGTATCAAAAATATTGCACCCGAGTGCAAGAAGCTGCCTATCTAGCTTGGCATTTCAGTCAGATCTGCTGTGGCTGTGCCCTTCCTTGGGATCTGTGAAACCACGTAAGGAGGAGCTGAGAATGATGGGAGTAGCAGCAGTGCTTCCTGAACACTTCATGATGAATGTAGGACTAACACCACTGGGATATGTGTGCAGCAAGGCTTAGGCACAATTCTGACTTGACCTTGGCTTTGCTGCCCACCCCCAGCAGATGTTCTGCAGCCCTTGCATTCATACAGCAGCCCTATGATTGTGTGAAGTATTCTGTGGTCTCTTGCTATATAGGTTAATTAGGCTTCATTTGCTCTTCACCAGTCTTAGCAACACCTTCAAATTTCCTTCACAGGATGTATGTAATGCTATAGATGCCTTGATTATGATTGCTATTATTTATAGTACATTTATTTACTTACCTGTCTTGTTTCCTGGATCTTTGAAAACCAAAACTTTGTTTTGAGCTGATTTGTTGTGGCTTTTCTAAAATCCCTGTTGCTGATCCCTGCACCAACCAAATAATCATGTTAACAGCATAAATGTCAAGAGAACTCATTGACTCAGCATCTAATCTCACATAGGGTCCTGCCATGTCACACAGCACGCCCTCTTTCCTTCTGTTCATGCAGGCAGGCAGGCATACCCCAAGGCTGGCAAACTTTTCATCATAGAAAATAAGCTTGTTCCAAAACCCAGGCCCTAAGGGAAAATTCTGACCTGCTATGTGTATGAATAGCAAACATTTAGTCCCGAATTGGGAATTAAGGTGAAAGGGGCAGTTTCTCACATGTCTGCAGCTGAAGTGTCTAGGAAGAGGTCAAGCGTTAAGTGTGACATAGAGGGTTCAAGCATAATCGTGTTGGCATGTGTGAATGCACTTGCCACTTGCTGTTTCAAGAGCAACATTAGATGTACTTACGGCATTTGTTTTTCCATGCCTTAACTGCAGGTCCTAATGAAAAGTTCGTGGATTTTCCACTAGAGGGAAGCCTTGCATCCAGAATATTTTCATAGTAACAAAACGCTGAAGTCTTGTAGGTGTTGTTTTGTAGTAAAAGTGTAGGAAAATGTTTCTATTTTTTCCTCCTTTCAGGCATTGGAGAGAGGTTGTTGTTTTGTATGTGCTTAAATGTCTGAATTAGACTTGTATTTGCATAACCGAGCTGTCTGTAGGCATTGATGTGGGGATTTCAAGTTGAGAGCGCAGTTGGTTGGACTTACTTCATACCATTGGAGAACAGACATACTGAGAAAAGATATCTGAGCCCACAGATGATCAGACTAGCTTTTGTGGGAAATCTCATGTCCTGTGCACAAAGTTTCACTCAACCCCATTTCTGCCTTCAGCCTTTTGAAGAGAGGCAGAACGTGTTGGCCTTGCAGATTAGCATTCACTCCAGTTAATTTACTGTGAACTAAACATGTTGTCTGTTTTCCACTTGAACTTTGCTACTTGAACATATTTCAAGTCTAGACAAAGTATTTGAGAACATGCTGGTAGCAGTTAGGAGGAGGCTCAGGTTTTGAGAGGTTCCTAGATGTATTTTAGGTATGCAGTAAGATGGAAGAACTACATGGTAGTTTTAGGACTGATTTCGTATGATAAATGCACATATTTAAAACAACACGGCAAGAACTTGAGCAGGAGCTGTCTTCCTCTTCCCCGTACAGTGCCTAGCGCAGAGAACTCCTAGTTTGAGACATGGGTTTATTCCACAGGGTGTAAATGCAAGCAAACTATACCTGCTTGAGGCCAGGTTCTGTGAACAGTAGGGCAAGAGACATCCAGGAATCCACAAAAGGCATCGAGCTCCAAAGGAGTCTGTTAACTGTCACTGGAGATGTTTAATCAAATGTTAGCTAATCCATATATTTGATTGTGTTTAAAATGAGCTCTGAGAGTTCCTGAAGTTGGAGGAACTTTTATATTAGGAACACATTCCCTGCATATCTAAATACCTGTCCAGGGAAATTCAAACCACTGCCGTTAGATTTGCCATAGGTAAATTTTTTGGGGATCCATAAGAGAGAGTATGATTTGTTTTCTCAGGGGTTGGAGGGCTACTCCAGGTGGTGAGCCTTGAGGTGATTAGCTTAGGCATTACAGAGCATCCATCTCCCAAGTGGTATAGGAATGTCAGCAGTCCCTTGCTGTTCCTGCCCTGCTCAGGACCACGACACTCGGCTGTGTTATTTGGGAGCACTGAAGGACCCAGAAGGTGGTGATTCTCCAGGGGGCAGCCAATGAAAAACCAACAACCCTGCAGTGATACCAATTGGTGTAGTCAATCTTCTCTTTGGGAGCTTATACCTTCACTGAAGACTTCCTGGTTTAATAGGCAATGAATTCATAAAAGTCAGAAGGCTGGACAGCTCTGTTATATATAGGGACACCCCTATATCCAGTGCAAAGCTATGGGCACCTCAGGATGCCAGGCATCTAAAAATGATTATTGCAGTACTGAGATCTGCAAGGCTGATTTTCTTTTTGCTTCTGAAGTGCCACCTAGACTATAACAAGTTGTGCTGAAACATGTATATCCATGTGATTTCCTGAGCTTATCTGACAATGTTCTTTTTATGTTCTCCCCACTGTATTTCTCCAGTCTCTCTCTCTCTCCACTTCAGGCTCTGGCACTTGTTGTTTGCTTCTGTGAACAGATTCAAGTCAACAGTTTAGCATGAGCTTTACCTGGCAAATGTGAGTTGGTTGTCTACCAATTACAGATGGATAGACAATGAAAAGATAGCAATGGCCAATCAAGTATTTGATGAGCAGTCCACACATAGGTGTATCAGGCTGTTTTGTACATGGCCTTCCGCTCAAGGAAGGTACAAATTCCTCTCAATCATCTTCCATCATAGGAAGTATGTTTTTTCTAGAAGAAATTGTGATCCTTCTGTGTTTGCTATGACCATGCCTGGCTTTCCCTACCATGTTTCACAGGTAATCTCTCACAGTCCTGGCCATCTCAGAGGAGCCAGGCTAGGGGACAGCGGCATTGTGGAACTGGCTGCAACAAATAACTGATCAGAAGAAAGTTGCCACTGCATTTGGCTCTTTATTATTAGAGACTCTGTCATGAACATTGACCATGTTGACAGAAGCCGTGGCCTTCCTGAGGAGCGAGGGCCACAGTGGGTGGTGGCCGTGCTGGTTTGACCATGATATAAGTTGGCTGCAGAGATCCTCCAGTAAACATAAGCTATTTCTGTCTCTGGTGGCCACCTCTTTTCCTCTGTTGTCTTTTCCTTCTCACTGAGGGCTTGTAATCTTGCTCTAATAACAGAAAACTCATCTGTGTCAAGTGTGGCACCCTGCTGTGTAAGTGTTGAGTAGGTATGTGCTCCTTGAATTTGCTTTCAGGGAGACCTATTGCCCAAGTAACCCTGGATACAATGGCACAATACAAATGTTTCTCAGTGCCATGGCAGGATAAATCTGGCTGTGCAGAGCTGTGTTTTCTAACTGTCTACAGTGCCAAAGCTTCTGCTTTTCAGTGACGTTTTGTGTTCTTTTATTTTTTTAAACTGCCTCCCTCTTTTGCAAATGCTCTGAACTCTAGTTTTGGATGTAAGTCTTCTGATGTAGACATGTAACTAGTAGAGCTGGGCAAATTGGAGTGAGCAATACTGAAAGCCTGTTATTTATGAAATAAGAGTTGAAAATAGAAAATGGGCATATGGAAGAAGTTGCTGTCACAGATCCTCCCTCTGGCTGGGAGAATTAGAGCATGGTTTACTTAACTTCCATTAGTGACGAAAACAGGATTCTGCTATGGCTTGTCACAAAAATTATGTGATGCTGAGAAAAATAGGGAAAACACCCAGGGCTCAATAATTATTCCTAAAATGAAGTACAGTTGTCTCACTCAGAGGAATGAGTACCTGGTCACTGGTTGTAGCATTGATTCTTCCCATCTACACAATCTCCTGTGCACTGGTAACAGGAGAGGCTCCAATGGACTCAAAAATTGTTATTTCCCAACCATAAACATGCAAATTCCCATCCCTTAAAGGGGCCTGAATTACTGGCTAACCAAAGCTCAAGGATTACTTGAGCTGTGTGCTATTACAGCACACATTTGTATGGGTGACTGACTCAGTGGGGTCCTGGTCTATGACTGGCATACAGCAATACCAATAACTGACCTCTGCAGCCACGTGCCTTCAGCAAACAAGCAGTCTTGGCTTCTCGCTTTGCCTCCTACTGCCTTTCAGCCAACAGAGCATGGGCGGGAGAATAAGTCTTGATTTTTTCAGCTTGTTTTGGTATCTTGCTTCAGTGGGTTGGATGGGAACAACACCCAACACCTCCTGCCATTCCTAATTTCCCCTGTTCTTGTGGCTATACTGGTCTAAGTTTCCTTGAGACTGGTGCAATACACCATAGAAAACTCAAAATATTGGTTTAATAGCACAAGGACAAGCAGAAACAACAAAATGGAAACCCATGTACATTTTTAAAAACAAACCAAAAAGCCACCACAAAACCCAGAGAGTATTTGGTGTTCCCAGGAAAATCTAATTCAAATTCTTTGGCAAGAAGCATTTTTATTCTTTTAGATGTGGTCAGTATCTTTTTGGCTAGGTATTTTGGCCACAAGTATTTTTTTTTACCCATGTAGTTATTAATTGCATATATTTAGAATGTCTATTTCCGGGCCAGATTTAAGGCTCTGGAAACACAGAGTCCACAAACAGTGTTGGAGAGGAAGTACCAGATGACTGAGCCAAACAGGCTCTGTGTGTGTGAATGTGTGAAATATAATAGAAAAAATACAAAATGTGTAATTTCTAGTCACAGCAAATAGCATTGATGTGCAGTATATCTACCAGAGAAATTCACTACCTTTTATTTTACTAACGGAGGACACATTAGGAGAGATATCTTATTGTTTTAATACGTAAGAGCTCCATTATATATTTTGCTTCATAAGGCTTTAAATCTGCTTCCAATGTGGTTTGTGTGTCAGATATTTTTCATGAAATACAAGCCTCTTAAGCCTTAAATTCCCATTTTTTTCTTTTATGCAATCACACACTGTTGAGTGAACATTCCTTCTCCCTTACACAAAATTGCCATTTTTTTCTAAAGCAGCATAGTATCCAGCAATCTTAACTCCTTAATTTATCAACAATTCAGAGCCGAAGTAGGTGGAAAACAACAACTGGTTTTCATTTGTATTTGAAATAGTGCAGGTTTCTTGATGGAGTGATAGTCATGAACGGTTTTGAAGCAAAACTGGCAGAAGAGCAAAGAATTCAGCGTCTCCAGTTCCTGATCCATATATATGGACACTGGTATGGTGGCAGCAACATCAGGTAGAGGTAGTGGTTTGCCCTGAGCTTGAGCCCACAACCTTGGGCTCATTTTTTACCTTGCATTCATAAGTATGCTTTTTCCTTTTTTTCCCCCCGCACAACCCTTTAAAACAGATATTTACTGCTACTGGACTCTTCCTGGATGACTTCTGATGAGGGAGGACTTAATGGAAGAAGAGCAAATCCTTTCCTCCACTCAGCCTTGTGCAGAGTCTCGTGTGCAACCTCCCTGTGCAAAGGATATGTGCACAGCCTTGTTTTCCTGAAAACAGAGCCAAAACGGAGGCAATTTCTTCACCTCTAATTGCCACACAGCACTCCAAATGCCAGGCTCTCTCCCCTCCTGGTTTATTGCCATGGTCCCTTTGCTGACATTTTCTTGGCTTTTTGTCCACTTCTCTCTGCTGGTTCTCTGGTGGCTCCTTTGCACTGCAGGGAAAAGACTACCAGACAACATCCACCTCCTTGCAATGAGATCCAGAAACACTAGTACAGCTTTCAAGCAGTGTTTTGGTTGGTTTCTCCAACAGCTGAAGCAATCTCACTCTGAAAAGGAGCTTCCTTACCTCTCTCAGTTGCCACTCCTGTATTATCTACTGCCTATATACTTTACAGTCAGTGCATGCTCTGCGCAGTTGGATTTTGAGGATTTTCTGATGGACATGAAGTTTTTCTGTGACTTTTAGTGAATTCAAGATTGAAGTTTCCCTCAAACCTGGCTGTAATATCTGTAACAGCCCACTGACTCTTGTAACTCAAATTTTATAATGCAATCCATTCAGTTTGCTTTGCTCCTACACATTCTATTTTCAGGATTTGGGTGATGTTTTGTACTAACTAAACAAACACTGGGAAAAAAAAAGTGACCAGTGAGGAAAAGAGGAAAAGGTCTTGTCATCCAGCTCAATATAAAAGGTGCTTCTGCAAATGTGACCAGGAGTTAGGTTGTCTGCAGTTCTCTCTTTTGACCCAAACAGTTAAAATTTACATTAGTTACACTAATGTGAAGAACAACTTGCATTCAGGGAGCACTTTCCTGAGTACAAAAGAAAAGAACCTCATGTTTTCAGGTCCAAGACTTTGGTTGAGACCTACATGTCTCTAGTGGAGTTGGGGTACATTTGGGCTGGCCTTCCAGTTCAGTTTACTCTGAAAGAAATCAGCTCGCGCAAAAAAAAAATTGCGTAGAAACTGAAATCACCAGAAGACAGCTGAAGATAAAATTACTATGGTCCCAAGTCAAATTGGTAGTATGAACGTATTTTCCATTAAGAGACATGAATCCTTTAATTTTCTCCCAAAAGGGCAGCAGTTATTTTGAAACTTCTTTACCTCTTATTTACACACTACGATCCCTCTCCTTACCCGAACTTCTCTCCCTTTCCCATGCAATGCTCAGCCAAAGACTCTTGACATTCAAAGTCTTGAGTGGTTTTGTGTCTCTCTTTACTGTGGACAGAAGCTCAACATTCAACTCTGTATTCCAGTGATGTCAATATAGGTTACAAATCTACTTTATCAGTTCAAATTACTTTCAATCCAGCTATGACAATAGTGATTAAATCCAAACTGCCATAAATATGTTTTGGCATCATTAACTTATTTAAAGACCTCCATTCAAAACTCCAAGAGATTCTGCCTCTAGTTACTGAAAGACAGAGGAAGAGACAAAGACCTTATCTTGTTCACATTTAGGGGGTTAATTTGACAAGCAGAAAATTTAGAAGGATAATGGGCCAGAGAAAGTGAGTTTAGGTTTTGGTAGAATTCCGCAGGAGGGTGTATGGTTTGCTCACAAGGCCGCAGCTGTGAATGGCTGTGAGCAGGTCCATGAGTTTGCATCCACTGTGCATCAGTCAAGGGTAGAGAGAAAACCAAAAGGAAATGCATCAGTCTGTAATAACTCCAGGTTTCAGTTCAAGATCTACAGAACGTGTTGGGAGAAGAGGAAGTAAAATCCTGCGAAAGACCTCTGGCTAAAGATTTTTTATTTGACAATCTTTCAAGATTAATACATCACTGCAAGTCACTCTTCCCACTGGTGGTGTGGATTGAGCTACAGGTCATAGGCTTTTATTTAGCCCAGCTGGCAGCAAAATTAGCAAAATACCTTGGATGGCAGTTGAGCCTATGTAAAACGCATGGCTCATCTCTGACAAGGTTTAATTAGGCAGGTCTCCTCATTACAAAACAAGTTTAGCAATTGACTCACATAGGCAATTCCACTTGCAGCGTGAAGGATGAAACAGGCTGGAGTGTCAACCACTGCCTCCCTTCAAATAAGCGTCCGGAGGGCAGGGTTGTGATGTGCTGCAGGAGGAGACAAGTTATGCTGGTGATGTTTGGTCTATTCCTGCTCTGCAGCCCAAGGAGTTGGGTTTCCCTGTGTGTCAGTCTGGCTGGCACCTGTGCTTTTTCATCCTCTGGCAGTTTTCATTTTTGTCTTTGACAGCTGTCTTAATTTTGGGTTCCCTTGCTTCCTTTAGCTAGAACTTTGGCAATGATGGGTTGTTTGTCATTCACAGGTTTTAAATTATCTACTTTAAGAAGTTGGTATTGTTACTTATGTAAAGAATTAATATCTTCACAGACTAGTAAA
This sequence comes from Illadopsis cleaveri, assembly GCA_013399915.1. Taxonomy (NCBI): domain Eukaryota; kingdom Metazoa; phylum Chordata; class Aves; order Passeriformes; family Timaliidae; genus Illadopsis; species Illadopsis cleaveri. Next base: position 974,889 of record VXBB01020320.1, on the reverse strand, counting down.
TATTAAAAAACTTGTGGAAATTAAGTATTCAAAACTCGAGGCTGCTTCCATGGGCAGGGATCTGGCACTCTGGCTTTTGTCTGGTATCAATACCAATGAGAAGACAGGTGTGCATTTCACAACACATCTGTTTTTAACTGTGGGAATATGGTACTTATGCAACAGAATTGGTATTTTGGGTTATTCTTTGAAGTGGTGAAAATAAATGATTCATTAGACAAAAACTTTTCAGCCATTTCAGATTTGCAAATTCCCCCTTCTGCAGTTCCAGTTTCTGTGTATGTGCATATGGTGCTGCACCTGTACTGTGAATTTTAACATATTTCCAGTCAATTTCTCATTTTGTTTTTGGTTTTGTTTGTTCTTTGTTTTGGGGGGTTTTGAGTTGTTTGTTGTTGTTGTTGTTTTGTTCTCTGTTTTATATGAATGCCTCAGAAGTTGTTCATGGATCTGTGAGCATCTCTGGGCCATGCTTTGGAAGCAACTAGATTATTCAACCTGCAGCATCAATGCCTTTTTAAACCCATTCTAGGAGTCTCTTTAGCAACACAATGTGTTGTGTCCCAAATTACTTCATGCTTCATTTGGAAAACTAGTGCTTCATGAGCCTTGCAGCTTGGCTATATCAAAGTGCCTGTTTTAAAAGCCTTTCCCTGAAGTGTATTTACAGGCAGGATTTGTTGATTTAAACAGCTGTGTGGCTCACAAGTTTGTGAGGTTAAAAATGCAGTAGGAAACCACTGTAAACATCACGTCACCAGCTGAGGAGGATCTGGAGACACTGTGTCGAATGCTCAAGAAGAAATTCACTTTAAGTATAGCTTGGATGGCTGCCTAGAAAATGAGAGCGGTTCAGTAGCTGAGGTTTACATTAGGAGTTGTGTTGAATGTTTCTCCCTATAAACATGAGCAGCCAGGCATGTCAGCCTGCAGCATTTCAGGGCACTGCACTTAAAAGTGACTTCTTCATTTTGCCAGATGTCGGCTGCTCCTGTTGGCATCTGTGGCAAAAGTGCAGCCAGTTCAGATGGAGCATGCTGGGCCCTTTCAAGAATATTTATGGATGTGCATGGTGACGTGGTCCATGACATAGACCCAAGAAGCATAAAAGTGAATCTTTGTTTCCTCTCGTATAAGCTAATGGTTTATGTGGAAAATTGAAATTCACCAGCTGTCTCGGTTGCATTCAGCAGAATCAAGACTGCTTAGGAGAAACATGAGTATTTACTGAAAGAAATATTAAGAGATTAGTCTGTGGACCAGTAAACACAACTAAATAGTTCTAAGCCCAGGTTGTCTTAAGGAAAGATTTCCCAAACACATAGCTGTAAAGAAGGGAAGTTTATAGAATAATTGATTCAGCATGCCTAGAAATTATTCTAAAAATGGTCAATTTGAGTGTAAGATAATAATTTAAAGAGAATGCCAGGGATCAATTCTTACATCACTACAGGGAAATAGTTGTTTTTTCCCCAAGCTATCCACACCCTCTTTTTATTACCTGCCTGAGCTGAGCCCATTCCACTCAATTCAACAGAAAATCACTCACTTTCTTGCTGGATTAGTTTTCTGCTGTTCTAATGTGTTGAATTGGCCCAGCAACAGATAAGAAAAACCTGCTCAGAAGACATGCAGAAAGTCTAGGCCAGGATCAAAAAAAGAGAGAAGTAGGGAAGTCATTCCCCTTTCCGTGGCAGCAAGGCCCCAAAGAAGGCAACCTTTCTTGTTCAGCTTCATCCCCCTTTGTGCCCTTTCTTTGTGCTGTGACCTCAGGCCCCATCCCAAAAGGCTGTGAGATTGCTTGACCATCTTTATGAGAAACAACAGGAAGGGCACAGGAGGACTTCTAGCCTTTGGTCTAGGAGTCTCTTTTCCTCAGAAAATGTATTCCTCAGATTCAAGCCTAACCTCAAACACCTTTTGCCCCTAAGGCAGGCTGTGCTATAGACCAAGCACCAGCACTTGGTGGGGATGTGTGTGGTACAGGTAGGGTTGATCATATGTGATTGAGAAAAAGAGATTTGACATCAGCTGCAGGGCCAGGTCCTTGTCCTTCTGGGCTGTGAGCTGTGCCTAGTCACATCCTCGACAGTACCCCTTTCTGCCTTGCATCCATTGTCTTTCATCCTGCTCATGCTATTGACGTCATGCCCTCGTCCCCTGCTTTTTAAGCTCGCTTTCCATCTGTGTCACTATGGTCTTTAAAAAGGATTGTTTGTAGACACTTTTATTAGCAGAAAGAAAAACAGAGGAAGACCACAGAGAGGAGGAAGCCACAGAATAAATAACAATTGAACTTCACCATGAGAACTTCTTTTGATTCACTGTAAAAATAAATAAATGTCTCTGTATCAGCCAGTAAGGAGAGGTGAACAAGTCTGTTTTATTGTCTAGAACACTGGTTTTCTCTTTGTATCTTGCAGGAGCAATGACAGAATGTCTGCAAATGTCAAGAAGTTTCAGGGATGTTTTTTCTTACCTCTCCCTGACTGTTCTAATTCTAAATATTTTCATCAGCACACAAACATAATCATAACTCCTGATGCATTCTCATGGAATAGCACCTGATGTCTGTTTTCAGTATTTCTGGCCATAACTAAATATGACAGAGTCTTCCCCAATGAGTATTTAACAGAACTGGTATTTTAGCTGCTCAGACAGCTCACATTTAAAATGAACAAGAGACAGAACAAGAGCAACACTCTTATAAACATCAGGTTTACCTGACTTCAGGACAAGTGCTAGAATCTTCCTCCTAAGAACAAGGAAAGCACTCCAGAGAACACCTTGGCTGATGCACCTGGGGCCGTGACTCCCTGTGTCTCAGCATTCCCTGCTCTTCTGCTCGGGTCATCCTTTGGAATTAACTGGCCCAGCTGCCCCCATGGCCGTGCCTGCTGCTCACCGATGTACGGAGCAGGGCAACAGCCGCAGACAGATGCCAGCACAGTGCCACTGGGGCGGGGAAGGACGGGGATCCCGGGGGTGGCCGAGCAGCACAGCCGTCACATGCAAAACCACGGGCTCAATGCAAGCGAGCTGCTGCCTCCTGGTCGTGCTGTGTGCCCTGCCCTGCTGGCAGTCATGGGGCTGGGTAAGGCTGTCCCAGTCCTGTGCTCCCGTGCCAGTCCCTCCTTACTGCCGGATCTGACTCCCGCTGTATCCTCTCTCCGTAGCAGCCCGGCACACACGCGGTGCTGGGCTCAGCGCAGCGCGATCCTCCCGAAGGAGCCGCACTCCCCGTGGCGGGCGGGCGGCGACAGGCGACAGTTCCCGCTGGCTGTGGCATGGCTGGCGGGACTGCA
>VXBB01020320.1:912087-971561 GCA_013399915.1 Illadopsis cleaveri | reverse complement strand
ACGGCGAACACCTGGAGCGCATGAAGCGGCGGAGCAGCGCCAGCGTCAGCGACGGCAGCGGCCTCAGCGACTCCGAGAGTGAGTGTCCGTCGGTCCGTCCGTGCCGACTCTGCCGGTCCCGGGGGCGAGGGGTGGCCGGGAAGCGACGCTCCAGAGCGAGTGTTAAACCAGCACGTCGCCCTCTTTGAGAGAGGCAGGGATTCGGGAGCCGGAGCCCGCCTCTTTCTATAAAAGCGCTGCCTTCTCGGTTACGTTCTGGGTTAGAAGTCGCAGGGATGCATAGTCTGGCCCCGCTGTTTTTCCTCGCTGGTGTTGAACGGAGGGGAGAGTTGCTGGAGTGGAGCCTAAGAAGCTGTCTCTGGGAGAAGGTCGGGCTGTCTGCCGGCTGTGGGACACCGGGACGTCCCGGCATGTGCAGTGAAAGATGTCCCTTGGGTTCACAGGGACTGTCTGCCCTGTCTCGGTAACCAGAATCATCTGGACAGAGTGAGGGAGCCAAAATGTGCTTTCCACAACAGGTGGAAACTCACCCATATTTCCCGTTATAAGAATGCTTGTCCATCCAGTCTATCTGGATGAACGACAGTGTTATCACTGTTTCAGAGGCGCTGATTTTAAAGCTACCTTGTGCCCAAGTACACTAGATGTATATGATGCATATATAGATGCATATGTAGATGTATATATGCAGAACATGGAGCAGGAAGGGTAGAAAGGTACTTGGAGCAAGAAAATATAGAATTTGAACTAAATTTTTTCTAGTTAACTTGGAAAAAAGTTCAACCCCTCTTATTGGCTTTATTAATCAGGGAGAGAAAACATCTTTCTTCTGCCAGACAGTGAGGCTGGAAGCTGCTGTTCTCTTTGAGAGCAGTAGGTTACTTTCTCAGAAATACATCCTGCTAAATGCAAACTGTAACCAGTTTTGTTGGTTTGGCTTTTGTGTTTGGTGGTTTGTTTTTTTTTCTGTTTGGGGTTTGTTTTAAGTTCCTAACTATGTGGGAAGCTTGATGAAACTTAACTGTTTTGCAGCTATTTATAATAGGACTGCCCCTCTAATTTCTTTTCTGCCTCTTTATCAGTTCAGGGACTTAAAGTGCAGGTCTCTTGATTTAGTGCTTAAACACTAATGCTATCTTGCTAGTACTTGAGCTGTGAGAGAATAGATTCTCCAGATTATCAGAGCCCTTTATTTCATCATCATGGATGTAATTCATTTTTGTTGACTGGTATTGTTTTACCCAGCCTGAACTTGGACACCTTGCCTAGCACAGTCTTTGAGGGTTTTTTCTGTGAAAGTGCATGAATCAAGATGCTATTTTTCTGTTTCATAATGTGGCGAGTGTAGAACTCCTTCTAAGGATCTCTCTATCTCCAAGGAGGATTTAGAATTCTGTGCCCAATTTAGACTGAATGTTTTTCTTTTGGATGGCTGAGGGTGTGTAAGGTGAAATCTGCCTTCACTGAGGCAAAGTGGCAGCCCTGGTGTTACTATTTCTTGTGCAGTATTCATTGTTGTGATATGTTAACCTCTCACACACACTTACTGTGTCTCACAATTGAGACACTTGTAAGGACAGAGGGAAATAATCTGCTGTTGAGAAAATTATAAAGACCACAACCCAGTATCTAGAACTTATTCTTCTTGTATGGAGAAATGCTAAGTAACTACAGATAGGTATCTGCTATGGTTCAAAAAACTTAAATCTTGAAAACTGCTTAAAATTGCTTTATTAGAATTGACAAGAAGGATCTTTGGGGGAAGATGACAGTGCTGTCTGACAGGGCAGAAGACCTGGTGAGAAAACAGCATGTTCATGTAAACAGGCAGGTCAGATCTTCAGGAAGATCTGGAAAATAAAAATCTGTATGGCAAATCCACATGGATTTAGGCTGAAGACAGTAGTGGAGTAATAGGATAGACAGGGTTTCATGGCTCTATAGAAAGGCCTCAAAGGTCTTGTATGAGGAACTTGTCAAGTTTTCAGATCCTGTCCCATGCCTGAGTTCCTCCCTTGGTGATGCATCATGAAAGGTGGCTCTGGAGAAGTTGAATCCCTGCCTTTTGGACACTGGCATGTAAGGGACCAGGAGGGTGCACCAGAGTCTATGAGGATATGTTTAAGGGAAAGGAAACAAAACCAACCAGCTCTGCTCATGGCTCAGGAAAGGCCTAGTAACACTTCTTCCTAAAGGAGTCATTCAGTCTGGTCAACTTTTTATTTTGAAGTTAGAGTAGGACTGGAGAGGAATTGTGGATTTATGAAGAGCTCCTTTTATAAAACAGGCTCTAGTGTCTGATGTAATCCAGCTACACTCCCTACATCTATTTTAAGAATAAATGCAGGGAGTTGCCTACTTACCCAGGTTCTTTCAGTTCAAACTCAAGTATTTCTTGAGTTTATTTTCCCTTTGATTTCTGTAATTTAGTGTTAGCCAGTGTAGTGCTGAATTCATGACCCTGCTCTTCCTGTGATAAGGCTTAGGTTAAAATACCACTGCAGAATCAAGGGGTAACTGGGCTGAAAGAGTAAGTTCTGATAACACGAATCTTTAAAAGCCAATTTATCTGCAGGTAGTTTGAATGCAGGTAGTTTGAGATCCTTTACCTCTTTGCAAAATCTTGTTCTCCAGTGCCAAGACTGTTGCAAGTACACTTTATCATGTGTGTATAGAACAGTTCAGACTATTGTGTTTTAATGCTATCTGTTGTTTGCACTTCAGTCTAATCCTCCTAACTGATGTGTCGCTGAAGGTTAGGCACATGTATCTTTTGGCCACTCCTGCATATGCATCTTTCCCCTCAGGATGGAACTGTAAGGGGAGGAAACATGTTAAATTTTTGCAACTTTGTCTTTCAGTGCCCCTGAATCAGCCTTAAATTCAGTTTCATGAGAAGCTACTAACAGATGTCAAGTGGTTGTACTTGAACAATACTGTTTAGTAGGGTAAGGAAAGCCTTTCCTCTCCTGGGGTTTCTGCCATGAGCGTGAGCCCATTTAGTTTAACAGAAAAGTTTACAGAAGACCTCTGTCAATGCAGTTAATCCTGCAAGTATTCTGTTATCCTTAAAAATCTCCTGATGGAGGTAGCTCCAAAAATACTACTTTAAATTCTTATATTACATATTTCTGACTCTTGAGAAAAAGTAGAGTTTTGAAGACTCTGTGTGAAAAATGGGTGCAATAGTACTTTGTTCTCCCTCGTCTTGTCCTGTCATTTGACTGAATGGTCTTTGGCCGAGGTCTGCCTTGGCTGCGGTTGGACTCTAGACCTCGCAGCAACAGACAGGCTCGTGCTGCAGATGTGTGTGCAGATGATCTCAGCCCACGGGTATTACATTAACCACCACAGCTGACTGGGCCACTGCTGGAAATCATGATGCAACTGCTGAGTTACCCCAACATTCCAGAGCTTCTGGACTGTGAGGGAGTACCAGTTCTCTTTCAGCTTGATGTATTCAAACAAATCAGAGCCTTGCATCTTTGTTCTTTAGGTTATTAATCGTGCTGGAACTTCTAAGCTGAGGAATACTTTGACTCTTTGCTGTTCACAGCATATATTGGCTGTGATAAAGGAGGATTTGTGCTAGAGAATGCTGTGCTGGCAGAAGCCACTAGTGTAGATGCAGCTGTGTTAATGAACTTACAGATAGCATTGTCTTCTGGTGTCGGGATAATCTTGCGAAGAGTGCAGGCTTGCCTGTGTAAAGTGCATGCCCAATCAGTGCAGAGTGCCAGTACAGTATATGGCAGTGTCAGGACAGTCTTCCAAGTTTAGGCTTAGGATAATGAATGGGAAGTTGGACTTTATGAGAGGTTGAGAAGGGAAGTGCTTTAGTGTTTCTTGGGCCAAAGTTACAATAACACTGAAAAGCTACATCATAATCTGTTGTCCTGCTCTCAGAAATGTTTGACACTTGTAGCTCCATGTTTTCTTGAGACAGGTTCAGCTTCCTGCCTCTCTGTTAAAAGCATGGTAAGATAAATTCATCAGTTCAATTCTTGTGCTCATACAGCCAGCAGTGTTTCTTTGTAGTTATTTTTAGGGGTAAGTAAATTGTTTCTGAGCAATGCCTCATGGCTTTTAAACACAAGAAAGGAATCCTGAGTATATCTAGAAGTCTTAATTTTATGATTTAAAAATCAAGTAGGTGCAGGGGTTGAGCAGGGTCTTTTAACGCTCAGTGCCTGGTGTAGTGCCAGCACTTGTGTTTACCTGGATGTGGCTGTGCTCATGCTAATGCCTGGGCTATCCAGAGATGAAGCATCAGCCACTGTTAGTACTGCAGCACTTACCCTGAAAAACCTGTTTACATTGTCAGTCTTGTTATATGTGACCATAAAGAAGGCAAAGAAAAAGGCAAGAGAAATGACTGAAGACGTAGAATATTTTCCAAATGCTTAAATAATCTGGGACTGTCAGACAAAGATGTTTTGCGTGGGGACAAGACAGTCTTCTGGAGAATCTTAAGTGACATTAGGAAAGTGACTGCTACCTCACCAGTATGAGGAAATCAAATTAAATTAGCATGTTTCAAAGAAATGAGATGTTTTTTCTTTCATAAACAGTTAAAGATATTGCCTTAAGGTATTATTGATGTTAAAGTTTGCATACTCAAAAATAACTTGATAAAATCCCAGCAGGAAGGATGGAACCATTGGGGATTGCTTGGACTGATGCCACTGCTGTCTCAGGAAAGAGACTGCTATGTGCCTTGAGAGATCTTGGTAGACCTCATCTTGCAACTTTCAGTGTGTGACTGCACCACTCTAAAGCTCTTCACAGGCATTTGCTGTGAGAGACAGGATGTGAAGCAGATGAGCCTTTGGTCTCTGCAGTCTTGTATGCCAGTCTTGTAACATGAAAAGGAGGTACATTGTGTCTGTGAACTTCCAGTGGCTTGTCAGAAACAAGAGGACAATAAAATGCTTATAATGAAAAAAAGTCAAGTGAGACTCTTCTGGAGAAAATCCCTTTTATGAAATGATCTGAGAAATAAATTTCTATAACATTACTGGTATGTTCAAGGGGAAGAAAAATTGGAAGTTTCAGGTGCATAGCCTTCTCTACGGGTAATTCAGTGTGCTGAGAAATGCACTTTTTCATAAGATTTCCTGTTCTTGTCACTCCAGCATACCCAGTGCTCTTGGTCATTAGAAAGGAAGATTAATAAAGGGAAGGCTGGAGTTGGAAACTGCCTTGTAGCTTGTAAGCATGGTGGGGAGTGGGAAGGTAAGCTGTGTATGATGAGAAAACATGCTTGTACATCTGGATTTCAGGCTTCCTAGATCACTTTCTTGTAGCTGTGTGATTTGAAATCCTTTAAATGATGATGCTTGGTGTGTCAATAGAGAAAAGGTGGCATTTTTGGTCAGTATTGGAACAGATGTTTGTTCGCTAGGGAAAATCCCCACAAAAATAAACAATGCAGCCAAGTGTAACTGTGATGATGATAAAAATAAACACTGTCCTTGGGGGCTGAAACATACACATTGTGAAACAGGCTTTTTGTGTCATGAATATTTCTCACTTCTACTGGTGACATTACAATTTCCGGTTTTTTGTTTGGTGATTTTTTTTTTTTTTTTAGCAAGGCTATGTTCTGTTAGGAATTAGTTGTGCAGTCTGCTCATTAAGTGCTGAGTTCTGTTTTCTAATGAGTTCATGATTTGTAGACAATTGAGTGGACTTGTGAAGCTTCTCTTTGAAAGCCTTAGGGATGTGCTTTAACTTTTTCCCCTAAAACTTTCCCTACTGAAAACTGCAGTAAAATTTTTACCAACTCCAGTGCTCTTCAAAATTGTGTTTTGAGCCATGGTACTAGAAAGAGCATGGTATTAAAGAAGCTACACATCTGAACTTTTCCATTGTCTGTTTTAAAATGAAAAGTTTGAGGTTTTCCTCCTTCAGCCCATTACTGCTGGGAGCCTTTCAATTGCTCATTTCATGGGGACATTTCTATATTTACATGGTGTTGCCATGGTTTATTTTGTGATTTAACCATATACTGGAAAAGTAAAGTTATACTAACTACAGATTACTTTGCCAAAGTAAAATGCACCCGTATTTATTCCTACCCCCTAATTTTGCAGTGTAGCTTGACTGATGCAAATCAACTCACTGACAAAAGTCTCAGATTTTAAGGCTTTTTTTTTTTTTTTTTTCCTCCAAAGAGGCAATTTGAGTTTTGTTATTTTTTAAACAGCTGAAGTGGCATGGCTTATATATAAGCACAGGGACAGTGTACAAAGTGAAATCAATCAATGTACAAAGTGAAAAATAAGTAATGAATTACGAACTTGCAGTGGGAGAGAAGGAGCTGGATGAGGAAGGACAGAGCAATGAGACCCCTGGCATCAGCCCCTGGTTATTGGGTTGCAGAGGATGTTGTGTTTGTCTGGCAGTGGAACTCTTCCAAGGGCCATTATTGGAGGTGAATGAGCAAATCTTGGCTTTGGCAGCTGGCAGAGAGCAAAGACTGAAGTGTCCTTTTCCCAGAGCTTTCTGCCCTACAGCCACACTTTGCCAAGGAGGATATTTTTCTGTAGTGGATGTTGTAAGTATTTTTTAACAGTACCTTGTTTTCAGCAGTCACAGTGACCTTGCTGGTGGAGTCAATGCATTCCTCCTTACATCACTAGAATTTCTGATGCTTGGTGGCATGAATAAGTCACAGTCAGTAGTTAAAGTGTATTTTTGCTTTGAGAAAGATAAATGTTGATATTTTCCTGAAACTATTACAATCCATCAGAAGTTAAAGCTGTTATATGAAAACATTTCACCTTTTGAAACTGGAAGAAAAACATTCAGGGATTCAAAGCAACAGTTTTGTCATATTTTATCTTTGCCCAGTTGTGAATATTTCCCGGCTTAAGGTTCATGGAAGCCAGTCTGAAATAACATTTTCTGATGTCAACCCAGTCTTGCAACATTTGGTGTCTGGGTGTTAGTAGCAGAGATTTCACATTAAAAGTATACTCAGATTTATAATCATAGTTCTCTGCATTTTTTATTAATTCAATGAGCTGTAAAACCTTTAAAATATGAATAAATTTGGAAATTCTTGTTATCCTCTTTGCAAATAAATAGCCTGGAAAGTGTTTTATCTTTGGTCTGTTCTGTCAGTGTTTCAGTGAATTACAGTCTTGGCTACAGCACTGTTTGTGTGAGCTATTACAAGTTACTTGGCTTTTTGGTGATGGTAGGGATTTTGTCCTGAACAGGCAGAATTTTCCATTCTCTGTTTCTTAGTTACTGGGGTTTGCATCTTGTCTAAAAAAAATGTGGTCTCAGTAGGCAATTGTTCTGTGAACTGATTTCAGAGGAAATTTTCCATACCTTTAATGGAGAGAAAGTATCAGTCAATGTACAGGGTTCATGTGGTGTGTTACAGCACTGGTGATATGCATCATTACAGAGCACTACCAGATTTTTTTTACCCTTAGGTTACTTTTTAAAACTTTTTTCTGTTTTTAGGAACTATTTTTAAAATGGCTTTCCCCCCCTCATTTTTTATCTCAAATTATCTAATTTCTGCGTTGTATTCATGAAGTCTTTCTTGTATTTGAAGTTTCAAGTAGCTTGGTTTTGATCTGCTGAAGTTTGGAGAGAAGAGTACTTCTTAAGAGTGAAGATAAAGAAATTGCAACTAGAGGGTAGTTTGAAGAAGCATACCTATCTCTGTAAACAAGAAATACCAAGTAGTGGCTGACCAGGTGACAATAGCCCCAGGTCACAGATGTCAGTCACGTCATCGCTGTGGGTCACGTGTGTTTGCCAGAACAGGATCTGAGGTGATGGCAGAGGAAACTGAAAGATACAGCACAGTGGTGGGCCAAAATGCATGGGAAAGAGGAAAGTGTTCCAAGTTGAACCTTTTCCCCCAAGCCTTTTCAGTGTGTATTGTAACAGAGGTGAGCTTGGAAGCCAGCACAGAACAAACAAATCAGCTTTTTATGGCTGAAGAAAGATCTGAGAGGCTTTTGGTGCAGTTGTCTGATTTGACTTGTCATTGTGGCTGTCTGCTCCTGTGGAAGGTGCTTTTGTGCTAGGAAGGACAGCAGGCTAGAGGTGTAGACACACACTCTTCTTCCCACAGACAGCTGAATGTGAGGCAAAGGAGGAGTCTGTGAGAGGATGGTCTCAGTGTCTGCTGTGTGGAGACATTCAGTGGAGGTGTAGCTGTGCAGATCTTGGCAAGGCAAGCTGTGATCCTGCCCCTTTTTGCCAATTCATCAAGACACCCTTAATTTGGCTAAAGCAGTCCTCTCCTGGCTTGGCAGTTGGGACAGGCATCCAAGGAAGTGTGACAATTCTCTCTTGAATGGACTTGGCGCTGCAGTGTAGCCACCTCCCAGTCTGTGGCTCCACAGGCTGTGTGTGCTGCTGCAGGGAGCAGAACTGCTGGACTCAGTGGCCAGCACTAATGCTTGGGGTGCCCTGTACATGAAGATACTTTTTGATGCTTTTCGAGCTTAAGGCCTTCTCTAAAATACAAGAACATCAAAATGGTATTGGGGCTTTTTCTGTTCCTTTCCAGGGCATATAAGGCTTTCTTTGAAAGATCACTTAAAATGAGATTGCAGGATACCCAGTGTACTGCTTCATGAACTCCAGAGTGTCACAGAATAAAAGAATTAAAAATGCCATACCCAAAGCAGCAGAGCAATGTATGGAGAAAGGGGTGTGCTTGCTTTGGGGATAAAGGACAGCACTAAATGTATTATTTGTTGTGGGGGCCTGTCCTTGTCCTGGAGCTCTCTGTTCAGGGTTTTTTAGTAACTTTTAAAAAACTTAGGTAACACTATTTCCCAGAATATTGTGAATTAGGCAGGTTCTACCAGGTGTAATTTTGCTGATGTGGGATAATTGTAATTTCTGTTTAATTTTTCAAATGGTGCTGACTTCAGGGAAAGCTAACACTTTCCTTACTGGGGATGTGGATTGAGCCTGAGGCTGCTTTCTTTTTAACAATAGGAGTGGGAGCAGCAGTCTTCACACAATAAAGTGTTTATTAATTCACTTCTGATTTTTGAAGACTTTAAATTTGAGTTCTACAGACTTTGAAGTCTGTATAGGAAAGGCTGCATTTTGGATTTCAATTATGTTGCAAACTTGCAGAAGGTGTCAAATTTACTTTATAATGTTGCTTTTTTTACAGGTGCAGATTCCCTCTACAGAAATAGTTTCAGTCTCAGTGATGAAAAGCTCAACTCTTCAACTGCATCTACTCCAAGCCTGCCATCCCCTTCAGTAACTCCTTGTAAAGGTATATTGATTTTAACTGCTGGCATTTCTTCCTAATTCTCAAGTATATGGGCTTCTTGCTGAGAGGCAGGATTCATATGCTTGCATAGACTTTTTTTTCTTTTGGTGTTTTTTTCGTGGTGTTTTTGGTGTTTTGTTTTGGTTTTGGTTTTTTTTTTTAATGACAACAAAACTAAGGATTACTGTTGAGCACACTACAGGTCCAAATATTGTTGTCTTGATTATAAATGACAATGGCCTTCTGTATCTGCACTTTGCAGGTGGCCTGCCAGCTCTTTTGGTTTTGAAACACTGAGCTAAAAAAAATACAGTTTTCTGGCTGATAAAGATTAATTATTAACTTGTGTTACTTCTTTACTGAAGCAACTAAATGGTTTAAGTGTCCCATTTCTCTGTAAAAATGCTAAGCCTGAATGCAGGCGTAGAGGGACTCCTCTGAAGCCATATGCTGCCATTGAAATTAACACAATTGCTCAGATCCATATAGACCTTACTCAGTGCTTATGCAAGCCATATGTTAGCAATTCCTTCCTCCTTTGAAGCTATGCTGTTTCAAAGAGGCTTCTGTCTTGCAGCTGATCTGACTTCCCAGGACAGTGTTTCACTCAGGTTAACTTGGATTAACTCTGCAGCAGACATGTCAATAAGTGAACACACATATGCACTACATGGTGCTTTTGTTACAACCGCTCTCCTCAGGTGCATGTTCAACAGCCTTTCACACTTTCATACCTTTTCCACACAGACCAGTCACAAAAAAACAAGTTAAATGCTTTCTTTTCAATTAGTGGGATATTAGGGAGAAATAATGAGAAACAGTTTCTATGAAGTAGCAAAAAAAAGAGCTCAGTTAAACTGACAGGAAATATTTAGCAAAGAACTACACTAAAGTAGAAGATGCTCTTCCTGATGAGAAGACAGAAGGAGCTGGAACTGAATTGGAAAAGATCGCAGAAATGAGGAAAAAACCCAACTTGCAGTAAAACTAGATTGAATAGAACCAGTGGTGTTGCCAGGAGTGGAAAATCTGGTGGATGTTTGGTTCCAAATTTGTAGTGAATGGACCAAGATGAAAGGATCTGGCAGCACAGCAAACCTGTGATCCTGACATGATTTTAAAGGGCTGAGATTTGAGTAGGACTGGGATCTCATTGGGGTTGATTGGGGCCACGGATGCAGCATGTGAAGAGATGAAACAGGAAAGATGGCCCCAGTAGCAAAGACATGGATTAGTTGATATATATCTTTTATTCTTCACTGCAACCCCTTCTTTTTAAGGGGACTACATAAAGGATTGCTTTGTGTTGCTTCTGTCAAATAGAAAACTATAAAAGCTAGAATTTCACTTCAATCTCCCATGTTCTGTAAGTGCTTTTGGACATTGCAGCAACCCTACTGAACATTGCTGACAATAATCCACAGCATGTTTGGTACCCCTGAAAATTATTTGTAGGCTTGTGTGTTTCTAGTCTTTCTTCTAGCCAGAGAAACATGTCATGTGTAAGCAGTATTGGCCCTTGTTTTGCAGCAAAGCTTGGAGACACAAAAGAACTGGAGGACTTCATTGCTGATCTTGACAGAACACTAGCAAGTAAGTAGATTTCTTATTAGTTGCTTGCATCTCACTTGGTACTTGTTACAAAGAGTGTTGAAAGCCAATGTATAGGGAGAGAGGGAAGGAAAAAATGAAATAGTTTATATAATGTGGCTTCCTTTTAGTTTTTAGCTTGCTGTGGATCATTATCTGGATAAGAAGGTAAAACAGACTAAATTTAGACTTTGCCTGAATGTTTAAGGCATGCAGTTTAGCCTGTGTGACAAATGAACCCCTTGTCCCACCTCTGGGTCAGCTGCAATTCACCCCTCCTTGACAGTGGATCGATAAATAAACATCAGTTTCTTAAAAACTCAAAACTCAGTTTAAAAACTGGTGATCTGTTTCTTCATTGAAAAGCTAAGTAAATGGAGGTGAGGAAAAACCTTTTTGTTCTAAATTTGGCTTTGTGAAAGAATTAAGGAACAGATATCTGTATCTGTTGACTTAAACTAAATGTCAAAATCCTCTTTGTGTTTGTCTTTACCAGGAATGGAATTTGGATCACTTTTTCTGCCACTATCTAGAAATTGTCTTTCAGCTACAGTAATGAATTCTTCATTATGAGTTTAAAGAAAAACCTCCAAAAAACTGGCCATCTATCGCCAGCCACGTACTTTGCCTATTCCTTTTGCTTCTTCCTCTTCTGTTGTGGACATAATACCATTTCTTTTGTGTTTCAGGTTGGAGGGTTTTTTTGTATGGAACTAGGCTGTAGAGCCCAAACCAACAAGTTGTAGAACTAGACCTAAATAGCAGCATAAACAAAGCCCTCTCAAATTATGAACTGAGAGTTCTGTGTATTCATTAGGTATTTTCCCTTCCCTGTATTTCTTGAAGATATGGACTTAATTCAAGACAGCTGCCTTGCTTCCCTGCTGTCTTATTTGTATCTTAATCCTGGTTTCACTTCTCATACTTAAAATACAGTTTCTAGTTTCCTGTCTGTTGTCATGGATGTAAACTTGAGCTAACTCCATCTTTACCACTGAAATTTAATTGACCACTCTCTGAAAAAAATCCTTTTTGAAGGTTTGTGTAGGACAGTGAAAGCCCAAACCAGTAAATATTTGCATTGCTGTAAATATCTTGCACAGCCGTGTTGCAACTCTGAAGAGGCTGCCTATAATATGTAGGTTTCATTTTTCCCTTGCAAAAGTACATCAAAGGTGCAGGCAGGAACTACCACCTGCTCTAGTGGTTTTGTGCTATTTTTTTGGGTGTTTTTTTTTTTTTTTTAATCCCAGCTAGACAAATCTCCAGTGATCTCAGCAGAGTTTCATTTGTACAGTGAGGAAGAAGTCCAACTTCCATCTGGTATTTATCATCACATTTTTGAGGAGTTGTGTGTATATGCTTGAGGTCTCACAGTACTTTGTACACATACCTTTTCAAGCCTAATGCACTTGTTAGAACAGTACTTGCCTTGTCTCTTTTGCACACCAGCATTTCAGCTTTCATGTAAACTTAAAAAAAAGACGTAATTTGGCTTGTCAGGCAGTCTGGCAAGCTGGGCATAGGAAAGTGTTTGATATGTCAACAACATGCAATCTTATTTAATAGAGAGCTTAATGATCTTTCTTGTTCTGTATTTTCAGGTATGTGAAATGAATTTTCAGCCTTGTGCTTGCATGTGAATATCCTCTGAAGGATAAGTGACACCAATCAGTGAGAACTGCTGCCCTTGTCTGATAACTTCGCTCCCCAGAATATCCTCTGAACATAATCTTTGTGAACTCCTTCAAGTATTTAACTGGCAACATTGGTTTTGGTTTTTGGGTTTTTTTTCCACTTTGCAGCAGATGGAATAAGATAACTTAAATGTTAGAGCTGTATTTTGCTTTAAAATATAGCTTGTATTTTAAATTTAATTTAAAGTTGCTTTTATGCAAATATATTTGTAATTTTATATAGTTGAAAACTTTAATGCTTTTTTCCATTATAATATATTTTTGTATGCAAATAAAGCCTGAACTGGAATCCAGATGTCTGGAAGCTTCCTATGAACGTGAAAACTCTGAAATATAAGTACAAATTAAACTCTTATTGAAAACAACATGCTTTAAAATATCTTGATAATGGTATATTTCCTGCTAGGCAAAATTTGTTATGCTAGTTTAATGTGGTTGCTTAAATAAGAGAGCTTTGTACTATATAAAATGAATACAATCAGGAAAATAATAAATTTGGTCAAACAGTTAATTCAGATGTGTGTTAATACAAATAACACTGATTTATTTGACATTTGAACAATAACACCTATAACACCTATTTAAAACCCTATGTAAAAGCTGGTTTTAAACTCTGAGACCATTTGATGAGAAACACTCACTGTTTGGAAGGTCAGACATTTAGGCCCATTAGTTTAAAGGTATGGAGGTCCTGTACCACTGAGAAAATAATTGTGTCTGCACTAATTACTTCTAACTACTTGTTAGAAGTACTTGTGTACTTCTAACACCAGGCGCTTGGGTCTGGAACAGTCACCCTCTCTGAAAAGACTTCCTGGCCATCAGTGTGGTGCTGAAAGGGGGGAAGGTGAACCTGCACTTTTACAAGGAACCTGATTCTTTCCACATGCATTAGGCTCTGAGAATGTCTTTTTGTGAGCTCTCCTCTAGCTGCTGCAGGCATTACACCTGCTCTGCTGCCTGAACTGTGCTCCCCAGTCTGTTCAGACCATGTGAGCTGGGACTGGGCTGCTTTGAACTCCTGCCTAGTTTTGACCAAAGCTGTCTCGTGAGCAGTTGCTTGAATGGTTCAGTTGTGCCCCGTGATGTGTTATCTGTGAGTGTGTCTGCAGTGTACCTGTGACACTGCTACCTGCTTAGGGCACCTTAAAGGACAGCTTTGGACCTGCCTTCTGCAGCTTGGAGAAAACCTACTGTGTATTTCCTAACAGGAACACCATAAGGATGCTGCAGATCCATCTCCCTGGACTTGAGATTTCCTAAAAATTGAGCAAAACATTTGCGTTTTATTAAACACCTTGTGTTTTTTCCCCCTAGTTTTATTCATTAGTAAGAAAAAAAAATTCTGAACTAGGTACATTTTTGTCACTCTGAAAGAGTCTTGAGGTTGTGGTGTGGGTTTTTTCCTTCTTTCAGGCAGAAGGGCAATGCAAAGTGAAACAGTGTGTGGTGGAATGTGTTCCTGAAGAGGAAACATTCCTTTCAGCATTTCCTACTGCAGATTCTGTGGGTAAATTGTCCCTTAGAATAGAAAGGGAGTAAAATGATTCAGGAGGGTAAAGTTTCATGCTTGCAGTAGCTTAACTGTCTGATATGTGAAGGAAATATTTATGATTCAGGTGATGAGACAGTGATGTCTTTCTCCATGCTCCGGGACTTTCTCAGAGGCTCCTGCATCACAGGAACCCCATTATTGGCAGTATAAAATTCACTGCTACTATGCTGTAGACATACAGGAGCAATTAATTATTCCTTTTTGTTGCCTCTGTGGAACTTGAGAGGAGTGTCTGCCCCTCCTCCCCAGTCCCAGATGTGAGGGAATTCCTTTGGCTGGTGTAGGACCTCTGTTAAGTGTAGAGACACTGTGTCTTTCAGCAGGAGCTGAGGGAACGGGAACCAGGACAGCAGGGACAAGCCTCTGCTTCCCTTTTAAGAAACATCCTTAGCATAAGGCATGTTTTTAAACTTGCTGGAATAGCAGCAGCAGTTTTGGCTGTTTTTCTATATTTTAATGCCAGTTGATAGTGTGAACAAGAGGGTGGCCACTTCAAGTGATCCTGAGGTGGAGGGAGGTGGACAGCTATTTGTTCCTCTGTTCCTCAGGTTGGATTGTTTGAGGCATGAGTTTTCCACTTCTGCAAGTTGTTGCTTGATCCTGTTGAATACTCTGTGCATATAATCAGTATTTAAAGTCAGATGTCTCCCTTTATAGATTGAAATCACCACATTAGTGCAGTACTTTGGAATGGCAATACTTTGTCCTTACGGACACCCAGTTTTGAAGGTTTTCCCAGTATAAGCAAAGGTTTTAGCGAGGCATGTTCCTCATTGTGAATAACGTCAGTGGTGATGGAGCTGGAGATTAAGTCACCATATGTTTGGATTTTTTAATCTTGTTTATGCACGAACAGGTGGAGACTCCTTGCTTATACAGCAGATCTGGAGACCATCAGCTGCAGATCTGGGAGTATCTTCTGCAGAGCTGTTTATCTGATTTCCTGCCAGTTTATGTTCAATTTTCAGTGTGTCGGAAGGTACTAATGTAGATGTCATTTCACTGGAGGATGTTTATGACTTAAGTTCATCATCTGATTACATATGGCACTGAAAAACGCATTGCTGGAAAAAGTTCTGTCATGCTTTACCCCCGAGGAACATTCCTGGAGACCGCACTGTCCTTATGGGCCTGGCTGACTTTTTAATCTTTTTTTTTGACCTCCCTCTCGTGCTGCAATGCTGAATTTGAATTCAGAAGAGTCTCAGCACTATTGTGCCAGCACCATTCACCCAGAAATGGAAACGAGCAGCTTAGACTAAGCAGATGTGTTGCCACAGCTTAACCTGTGGAAGGTGAGGTGAAACAATTGCTTGCACGTGTGCTCTTTACCTACTGCAAATTCAAGGTTAAATGGATTAGTTTAACTCTCCATCACCAAGGCTTGAGCTAATGTATCTTATCTTGGGTTTGTTGTTGACTCTGTGTCCTTGGTGCAAGCTGATACCAGGTAACACATTATGCTTAATAAGGGAGGGAGACCAGACAAAGAAGGGATTTCTGTTTTTCCTGGGTTGCCATGCATCTATAGCCACTACAGATGCACTGACAGCCAGATGAGTTTTTAGGAGGGAGGAAAACAGTTGCATTGGCAGTGCTGGAACTGGGTTGTAAGGGAAGGGCTCAACCCCTGCTGGCTCCCATGGCCCTTGTGCTGGTGCCTTCTCCCCTTCTTTGTTACTATTGTGGGCTTTTTGGTACATGCTGGGTGTGGAGCTGATTTCCAGCTGCATTGCCTAATCTGGAGGGTCAAAGAGGGCAGGAGAATCCATGTCCAGAGCTTCACAGATTCATTTAAGCCTTGGTTTCAATAGTGGTTGCTGGCAAAGAAAACCATCAAAGGAAGTTTCTGCCTGCTGGGAAACATTAGGAATTCACCAGTGGGAAAGGTCTGCCCTGCATGGGTCTGCTCTGGAGCTCATCTCAGATGGTTCAGGTGTACCCAGCTGACTATATGAGTGGTATTTGCACACCCGGGGCCCATCATGGGAGATTTAACTTATCTGAAGGTGCTAGACATGACATCCGCTTGACTGTTGGAAAGAAACTTCCCAAGTTGCAATGTTTGGAAGCAAAGCCAATATGACTGCAGCAGTTCTTGAACTAAATCCAGGACTGCATACTGGCAGCATGAAATCCATATTCTCAATGGGGAAATCTCTTGTTTTTTATGTTACTTGCTACATTACTGATTTTTTTTCAGCCTGGCCAACAGCTCTAGCTCTCTAGATAACTTTACAATAATGTAAGATGATCCTGCCTGCTACATCTCATCAGTTTAGATTCTAAACTGTAAATCAGATTTGTAAGTCAGATCTTTTCAAGGTTCTTTTCTTTCTTAGAGTTTAAAAGAGCTATCAGTCAAATGCTGTAGATTGACCTTTGGGATTAAAATAGGCCAGTCTTTAAAAAGGCACTCCAGTGCTTTGGTTGCTTTTGTTCTTTCACACCTATGTTTGGAAAGCTAAAATATTTATTAGTTTAGCTTTTAAAAGCTACAGACTGGAGGCCTATGTCTCCATTCTCCCAAGACATCAGAGCTCACTGTTTTCTCTGGGAGGCCTGAGGATGCTTAAATAGGCTTCAGACTGGAGGTGAATGTTGCCTTCTCCATAGCTGATGGCTGTAACACTGATTGCCATCCTTTGGTTTTGTTGATAATGTATTTCAAATCATTAGCTTTAATTAAAAGTGTTTCTGTTGTCTTAAAAAAACCAAAACAATTAAAGTATTATGGTACATATGTAGTCTTCACATTAAAAAAAAAAATCTTGCTACTCTATCAAATCAGGTCAGGACCAATTTAGTCTGAGTTAAGCACTTACATAAAGCACTGAGGTTAGGATGTGTCCCTTGGCTCCTTCAATAGCCATTACAGAAAGGAGAAGGAGGTTGAATTATCCCCTAATTATGGTCCTTTGCTACAGCAAATGTTGTAAAACACTACAGTTCAGCAGGTTTTTCACTTGGGCTTCTTAATCCACTGACTAAAGAGAAGTATGGGTGTCAAAATAAACCTGCCCACAAATGGCCTTAAATTGTAACAGCAGCTGGTGGAGCTGGAAGAGCAGAGGCAGGAACACTCAGCTGGGCAGGGTTCCTGTGTTTGGGACTCTGCATCACCCTGTGCCAGCAAAACAGCTTGCTTCAGCCCTGGGGCTTGGGGCAGGGCACTGCTGTGCCAGCTGGGAGGTGCTGGGACTCTGGCCTGGGCACTAAACCCGTATGGGAGGTCATGGGATGAGCCCACGGGAACTTTGTGCCCAGAAGAAGAACTGCCAGAACAAGCAGCAGGAGACATGCACTCCTCATGCTCACCACTGCCAGCACCCTGCCTGCTGATTCCCACCGTGTTAGGCAGGTGGGAAGCTCCAGTGGCCTCCTTGGGCAGGAGCAAGGAAACCATGGGAAGTCTCAGGATGGTGTCACAGTGCTGAGCCAGGCCTGTGCCCTTTGGCTTTCTGCACCCTCAGAGGACACTGTCCTGTCTTTTGCTGCACCCTGCCACTGCTCCCTGTCCACAGCCCAGCTCCAGTCCCTTCCCTGCCCACCCCATGCTCACAGTCAGGCCAGCCCTGCTGCTGTAGCAGGATATCTGAGCCTTGGGGTTGTTTCAGTTTTTTTTAAAAAAGAAGTATTGTAGGACTATGCCAGTGGCTATCTCAGCTGCAGATGATTTCTAGGTTAATCATCTATAATGTGTGGCTCAGTGACTGAGGATGGAATGGATGCCACTGAAACCCATGGTGAAATTTGTAGGTGGGCTGGGATTTAACTCTGTGTCAGTGTGTAGCTGGGCTGATGGCTCCCTCAGAGCTCCAGAAAGTCTGTACATTTGGGGTGTGTCAGCTTTCTTGTGCAACACAAGTAGGAGTTTCTGAGCACTATTTAGAACATCTCAGGAGACATTTGGCCTGGTATCTAGGTTAAAATTAGTGAATGATTGTGCTGTCCCCTGGTTTTATTCCATCTGTCTGAGAAGCAGAGTGATTCATGAGGGTGGACATGACTTGATGCTCTTTCCCCCATGGGATTTGGCAACAGGGTGGTGCTAAGAGCTTATACCCACAAATATTTTGTGCTTTCAAGCTGTGACTTCAGTGGACTCTCATGCAACATTAAACTCTGATGCTGGCAATCTCTCTCCATAGACTGATTCCCAAGGCTGTGTATAGTTTAGTATGCTCTTGGAAAACTGATTTATGAACAATAGCTTTCTGTTTGTTTATGTGTAGACTTCATGATGTGAAACAAAATACATGTTTTTCTCAGAGGTGAAACAGAACAGCTCAGCTCTCAGTCTCCAAATAGCATGCCAGAAAATTTATTTTGTTGACAGCTGGTACAATGTGCTGCTAATACAACAGTAGTTACTACACATTAGCAGCCATACATCAGCTGCCTCAAAGCACTTTGGCATGCACCAATAAATAAGTTCCACTACAAAGCTCAGGGCAGATCTCTCCAGCATACAGCAGCCCCAGTTTGGAGGGAGAGGTGAAAATTTGGTGCTTGGCCAGAGGAGGCTGGCCATGTCCATCAGTGATCCAAGCACTGCATTAATGCTGGGTTTAGGGTTAGCGTTTCTTGTTCACAGCGCTTCATCTTTAAATAATCTTGTATGAAATGCCTTGCCAGAGCAAGTGTGTCTGACATTCCTGAGCCCTTGTTGAATGAAATTAAAAGAACCAACTTGGTGGGTTTTCCCTGAGCTTGCTTCTGGGTAACTCCAGCCCAAATGATTGCAGAGCAAAGTTACAGAGTTTTGAGAAACTTGTCTGAAATCCAATATCCAAGGATATTTTTTAGTGTTTTCAGTAATGTTTTCATCAGGGACCATGTGTTTCTTCACACTTCCACCGACCATGAAGGTATAAAGAAACACATTATCCCTGATGAAATGCATTACTAAGGTGCACCTCCACCAGCTGTGAAAGTACCTCAACACAAAACTCTTCCCGTGAATGGTTCTCTTCCCTCTAGGTCTCATTGTATCTAACAAAACCCCTTCTTACAGAGGTGTCTTCCCAAATCAGACCAAAAGATGGGCATTACAGGCTGTTTGACAGCTGGTCCATCCACAGAAAGGCAAAAGGAAAGAAGAGAGACACAGAGGTTGCAGATTTCTTTTCCTTCTTCATCTTCTTTTGTGGCTCAAAATTCACACGGTCTTCTCTGGGAAAGAGCTGTGAGAGACATGAGCTCTTGCCTGTAACCTCAGAGGCAGAGAGCAGGCAGAGTCAGAGCTGAGCTAACTGAGACCCTGCTTATCTCTCCAGGTTTTTAAACCATCTGCATCCCAGCTGGCCCCATCCCCCTGATTTGTGGGGCCATAGAAAAAGTGTATAGGCATTTAGACTGTTTCATGGACTCTGGTTTTCCCCAGCATCATCAGTGCCTTGTTGTACATCGAGGGGCAGCAGCTCCCTCATCACATCCCTTCTCAGTGGCCAAGTGTGGTTGTGGAGTGACTCTGCACCTGTCCCCCTCTGCCCTGCCTGGCTCAGCTGCAGCCTTGCACATGCCTTGGCTGTGTTAGAGCAGCAGCAAGCACCAAAACACAGTTTATTGGAATATGACATCTGGGGNTTATTTTATTTTATTTTATTTGTGATTAAATGGTTCAATGTCAGAGGACGGTCCGTGGTGTATGTGCTGCTTTATTCATCCCTATCAGGGGATAGGGAAGGAGGGGAAGGGAACAAGCACCCAAACAATGGGCAATCTGGATTGAAAAACATTTAAATATTTAAAATGTCAGATTTGTTTTAGTGTTTCTTTAATAGGACACATCCACAATGTCTCACATGAGTCTATGGACTACGTTTAAGACTAAAACAAGCATTTCTCACAGTGATGGCTGAACCATCTGCCACTCTTCCCTTGTCCTTATGAAACAGTGAATAAGTAAGAAGGAGCCATTCAGCATCTACTAATTGTGCTTTTCCAGTGACCTTTCAAAAAACTGATTTCTTTTTGACTAAAAATAAGTTTTACATTACCAAGCCAATGAGGCAGACTTCCCTATGTATTTTGAATAACATAGTTGTTTTGAAATGTCTCTTGGCTCCCATGTAACAAAAGCCTGATGTTAAAAAAAAAAGGTAATTTAAACTGGTTCTGATTATTGGCTGATATTCAAAATACAGTAAGACAGTTGAGCTTCTGTGCTATCCTGTGACATGCCATCATTAGCACCTCATGAAATGAGGGGAAGGGAGAATAAAATCACCCAAACATTTCTGGAAACCTTCTTTGACCCACTTTTTTCATTCAGGAATTTTTACTTTCAGAGCACCTCTGTTGCAGATTATTTCCTCATAATGACGTGTCTAGACTTTGATGGAAAAATTTCCAGGCAGCTCTTATTTCTCAGTCTTCTTTTCTCTTTCCATTCAGGGGTGAGCAGTTGGTGTGGGGATGATGATGTCCAAAATGGGAAACAGACTCTGAACTGAGCCAGTTCCTCGAGGAAAGCCTTTCCTTTGGGGGTTTGCTGTGCACAGATACGTATATACATAAAAGCCTGGCCTGAAGTAGGATGGTTTTGGTCCTTAAAAGAACTCAGTAGCAGAGGTGAAGCTGCAAAAGCAGGGAAAAGGCAAGGTAGGATTTTGAGGGTGCCAGGCTGTAATGATTTGCTTTCTCCATTTTTGGCATACAGCAGAGTTCTCTGAAGAGCTTTCAGAGGCAGAGTTACATGAGCTGGTGTGTCTGCATGCAGTGCCATGCTAACAGACTGGAAACTGGGATCCCAAAAGTGCAATTCCTGCTTTATATGTGTACATAAAAATGCATTTGCAGTATGTGTCTGTTAAATCACTGATATAATTTCAGATGTTTTCTCTACAATTTACATTTCTTAAAGCCACACCAGTTCTGTTGTATCTTTTGAAAGTTATAAATACCTTAAAGATAAATAAATTTTCCTGGCTTTTGTGAGAACCAAATGGCAGGATGACAGACCTACCAGCCTTGCAAATGTAGATTTTTTTTTTTGTCAAGAACACTACTACATGGTAGCAATGTGTGGTTACAGACTGACCATGCTAAACGGAAAAGGCAGGAAAAGTGACCTCTCAGCTTTGCTCAGTTAAGAGATCAGCTTCACATTTTCCTATTCTTTGGCTTTTCTCCAATTTCTGTGGTTTTGAGCTTTTATTTTCCCCCATAATTAGACTGATATCATAGGGATTTGCATGGAAACTGATGCCCTCAGCTCATCTCGATGCCAGAATTACAACAGTCTCTTGTTCCTAATGGAAAAAAAGATGTAAGATTTCCCAACAACTCCAGTTCATGTGGTGAGTGATTTGCTAGTCTACATGCAGAGCCTAGTGTGATGCCTCCATCTAATTTCATGAAACCAGATGAGAAATAGAAGAACAGTATATGTTAATGTGGTATGTGCATGTGTAAGTGTTAACCAGGTCAGTGTTTCTCTGCTGCCCCATGAGGCCTTGCCTCTGTCACCTTGGCTGTGTAAAGAAAAGACCCCAAGATTCTGGATTTTCCCCAGAGGGAGCAAAACTACTTGTTTTAGGGCCCCACAGTGACCCGCTGCTGTCTCAAGCTGCCTGTAGACACAAGCAAGTATCTAAGTTTTGCTGAAGTTGTTTGGTACAGTATCTAGTGCTTTTGGGTGTTAGCTTGTTGGTTTAAAGGAAAGTTGACCCCAAATTCTGCTATCTGAACTGAACCATTTCCCTCCATCTAGCAGCAGGTGAAGGGAGGTTCAGGAGATGGTAGGACTGGTAGAATGAAACCCCTCTAAAAGCCTCATGTCCTCTGGCTTGGGTACCCTCCATTGGAACCATCAAAGGAGGGCTGACAGAAATGGATTCTAAACCCTTTTCAGGTATGCCAGATGGATGGATTATAGTGTTAATGTCATTCATCCAGTGTTGGNTGAGAAACCAAGAAAAAAGAAGACCTTGAGACTCTGCTTCATCCTCGCGCCAGACCCAAAGCCTTCAGGGGGCAAAAAAGACTCACTCGAACCACCACCTGAACCACCACCTGACTCTCGGGTGAAGAGAAAATTCAAACCCCAGAATCCAGAGGGAAGAAGCTGATGGATAGGCCATGTGTGTCTTGGACCTTTTAGCACATTTACCCTCTTGCCAAAGCTTTGGGGCAAATAAACTGCTTTTAATGGAAGCTTGCCCAAACAACACCCAAACACTGACACAAGTCTCTGTGTGGCAAGTTTGGATCTACCTGGCTTGTTGGCTCACTGCTTCAGAAACCAAGCCACAGTGCAAGCAGTGAACAAGTGGGAGTGTGACGCTCCCGCCTGATGCAATGTGAAGCAGCCGATGCAGGAATGTGCACCAGAGAGCCAGCTCAGTAGAA
This sequence comes from Illadopsis cleaveri, assembly GCA_013399915.1. Taxonomy (NCBI): domain Eukaryota; kingdom Metazoa; phylum Chordata; class Aves; order Passeriformes; family Timaliidae; genus Illadopsis; species Illadopsis cleaveri. Next base: position 949,096 of record VXBB01020320.1, on the reverse strand, counting down.
ATCAAGACCTACTTTAGCATCAAATTATGTATTCTCAGCTTTTAGAGGCTTGGCTTCAGGCCGTTTCTTCATATTTAGCTCACTCTGTGCTTTAACTGGAGCTGAGAAAGTTGCTGACTCTGTCCTGTGAAACCTCAGCCGCCCGGACGAGGAGCTGACCTGACTCACTGCCAGCGTCATGCTCAGACCTACTGCCTGTTCTAAAGTCAGGCAGCTCCTGTGCCTGACCCCATGGGAGAGCCTCTCCCCATCTGCAAGCCAGATTAACCCAAGTCCCTACCAGTTCTAGGAAAATTACATAGGCTTGAAATAATGGGCTTGACGTGGGTCCTTTTCCTGGGTGCCTAAGCGTGAGCGGATGTCTTTTCCTCCTGCGTGCACACAGGTGTTCTCCCTTTGGAAAACATACTGAAACAGTAGATTCCATTTATGGGTTTTTGTTAAGCTTACAGCCTTGAGAGGTAGAAGTTGCTTCAGTGAAAGGAAATTGAGTTTTGAGGTGTGTGTAGGCAGGATTCCTGCCTTGTTCTTGGGGATGCTAAAGTTGTCCAATATCTAGGGCTTTTTGACTGTTGGGTGTGCAGGAGCTGAGGGAAGGAGCAGTGGGTGGATGCCTGCAGGTCTCTCCTTGCCTCCATCCTGATGTAAAGGGAGTCACTGAGGAGTGTGTGCTCCTCTTGTAGCTGCTGAGATCCACCCCCAGATCCACCAGCATGCACAGCAAAAAAGGTCTATTTCCATATGTGTCAAAATTAGGGACAGGAAGGTATTTATTTTTATAATACCTGTAGGTGCTTTCTGGCTTTCTTTGGAGACGTCCTCTCTGCCCTCAATTTATTTTCTCCTCTCCTGCCTCCCATGCTTCCGCCTGCTGCCCCCAGCACCCCCTTCTCCCCTCCCTGCCCCTGATGAGTTCCTCCTGCTCCCAGGAATGGGGGCTGGCAGGGTGTCCTGTGGCTGGAGGGATTGGCCTTGGCAGCTGCACAAGAGCCGGAGTGGTGCAACTTGGGTGCCCTCCAGGGCCCTGACTCACTGCAGGGGGCAACCGCATCCCTTCTGGGGAACTGAACTGATCCAGTTTGAACTCCAGGCCTCTTTCCATCTCTTTCCCGTCCACTTTTGGGGTTTAGGATTCAGAGGAAGGACTCTCTGAAAGGGACCAGTGCTGCAGATGGACATCGTCACTCCCCTGCACGGTATTTACCACCTGCTCTGCATTTGCCACCTGCTCTGCTGGGGAAAGGCAATTTGGGTATTTTTCTCTGCCTGATCATCCGAGTGGTGTTGCTTTGGCATGACTAAGGAGTGACTGTCTTTGCCCAAGATAAAGATTCCTTGCAAGCATGAATCCCTCTTTCAGAAGAACGTGACTCACTTGAGGTTTGCCTCCACCCTCTTTGGTGCAGTCCACAGCTGTGATTCACTTTGGAGCCTTTTTTGTGTCTCTTTCACCCCAGAACACTGGCTGACTTTGAGAAGTGGATCTGGGTATCCTGGGCCAAATTCTCCCATGCAGCATGTAAGGGCTAAGTTGCTCAGATCCCTGCAGGCCACATCCAAGTTCTCCTTTTGTATCGAGTTCTCATGTCAGATGGGCATTAAAAGGCACTGTCACAGGCATTACTCTGATTTTCTGTGCTTAGCACACAGCTCAGGGTTCTCTCCAGTGTTCTGTTCCAAGCCCTTAGTCTCTGGCTGGTCAGGGATATGGGTCTGTATCCAAGATCTGAGGTGGAGACCTGTCTCTGTGACTGAATATTGTCAACAACTGATCATAAAACCTTTCCAGTGCATGGCAAGGCTTCCAAGGAGACTCCAGCTGACTCCACCTGGTTGTCTCCAATCCACCACACAGAGGTGATCTAAAACTGTAGTTTATTTTGCTATCCTTGTTTCTGCATACTTGTTTGACTTTAAGTAATTGCATCTCTTTTAATGGTGTTTTTCTGGATAGTTGATCTGATTATTAACTTATGGCATACCTTGCTGCCTTTACTGAGCCTTTCATGCTGTGTCCCCTCATTTTTTTCTTCTTATGCTCACTCTCCAAGGACCTGTGCTTCTGCCTGAATAACATGTTACCCTTGGACATCAGATGCTTGTTCTTTTACTCCAAGGTCCCAAATCACCTCTGGTGAAAGCTAACATTGTCTTAAAACCTCTGAATCCAGTATAAATGATGTTCTGGACTTGGAAACAGGAAGCTGCCTGCAGATTTGGGCCCAAGTTTGCATCTCCCTCATTTGTGACTACAAATGCTCTAGTACCTTCTCCAGCACCCTCATCATCTGTTTTGGATTTCAATGCATCACAAATTGAGAAAAAAAAAGGTCTTCAGACCACCCCAGCACCCCAGCTATAAAATGGCCCAGCCAGAACCAGTTTGTACTGATTTTGCAAAGCTCTTGGAAACCTTAGAAACTGCTGGTGCAAGGCTTGCCCTTCCATGGTAAGGAGACTCATGCAGCTAGGAGCCTTTGAGGACGTGCCCAGCGGAGGAGGTGCAAACACTTGACGGTGAATATTATGAAATCTGGAGAGCATTTTAAAAGGACATTTAAATATTTAACAATGACAGAGTGGCTCAAAGAATTGCCTGGGGAATAGTTCCCAGTCCCACTGCTGAAGTGCTGTTTGTTAAGAAAGGTCAAATAGCAAACTGCTGAGGACACACACACCCAGCCTAAAGTCATGTTCTCTTTCAGGACGGTGTATCTGATCTGCTCAGGTCAAACAGTCAGCCATGGTTTTGTCTGTTTTGCTGAGACAAGAACATTTTAGGAAGCTAAAGCCAAAGCTATGACAAGTATTCAAAACATATCAAGGAGACTCCAAACGGTCTCAAACCTGATTTCAGGGCAGACAACAGAAATTATGACAGCATTTTAATCCTTTGCTTGACTTGTGTTATATTTTTAAAACTTTTCCTGAAACCAGAAGGGCTGGAAGGTTCTCTTAAAAAGAAGGGGGAAATTCACCTAATGTGATCTTAAAGCAACCTCTGAATAAAAAATGAGGGCTCCAAAATCAGTAAGTTTGAGTTCAGAAGTGGAAAAAGAAAAATGTTTCTTCAGATACAACCAACTTAATCGTGGTGGCTCTGACCTTGCCAGGTGTTCTGTCTTTGTTGGTGTTCACTATCTAGACAAGTTTCTTTCTGAAATGCTGTAGGAACTTCTCAGTTTGCTCTCTTTTAGTGTGACATTTAAGGAACTGGACAGTAAGTCATTCGGGACTTCAAATTAGCCTTTGATTTCACTTTAGGCTTCTCAAGCAGATGTTGTGACAGGTATGTAGGTCTGTGGTAAGCAATGACAGTCATACAGGTATTTCCAGCTATTTTTGTAGCCCCTTTGTGGCTCTTCCACAGCATTATGACCTAATTCTCACCTTCCCCTCAAATATTCCCCAATCATGAGACACTAATTTTGGATTCATGATTTAGATTCAGTAACAGGAAGAAATTCTTCACTATGAGGGTGGTGAGGCACTGGTACAGGTTGCCCTGAGAAGCTGTGAATGCCCCATTCCTGGAAGTGTTCAAGGCCAGGCTGGATGGGGCTTTGAGCAACTTGTTGTAGTAGCAGGTGGTCCTGCACATGGCAGGGGGTTGATGTCTTTCAAACCAAAATCTTCTGTGGTTCTATGCTGCAAATCACATGCAGCTCCTTCTTGCATTCACCATAAATACAAACCAATGCCTCCCACAAGATTCCCAGCAGGTCAGTAGCTGCACTGTTGTCTCACAGGAGCTCCTAGATCTATTAATCTGTTAATGAGGCATCACAGCTTTTTCCAAGCTCAGCAATCTGAAATGACTTTCTCTGAGTCCTGCCCTGTGCATTTCTTTGCAGTGCTATCATTGCCTCGACAATTTTTTTTTTTGCCAGAGGTGAGGCACTTGTCCACCTGCAAAGGCAGAAGCTGAAAATGCTCTTGGTGGGAGAGAGCATTGAGGAAGGGGAGGAAACAGTCTGGTGAAGGAAGATTTGGTGGTAAAATTATTATTTTTTTTACAGGCAGGAGCAGCTGACAAATCCATCCTGCCTGTGTTTTTTGTGTGGCATTACAAAATTAGAAAGTTGTTTTTCAATGAACATGAGACTGCTGAAGAACAGAAACTGAAGTGCTGTAAATAGTGCTGGGCCCTTTGAAGCCACAAAGAGGAGACTGTTCTGCTGGGAGATGCCAGGCCTGGGAACACGGGTTTCCTTTGTCGTGCGTCATTATGCAGCAGCTGGCGTGCGCTGAGCACGACTCCCAGATTTGCTTGTGCTGCTAACTCAGGACAAAGAAGAGTCAGTGGCTGCCTGGGAATTGTGGCCAAGAGAATTCAAGTCCTCCAACCCACCTGGCTCAATGGGGTAATGGTCTTCTATGGATGCACGTGGTAGGGTAAAGAACCAGTCTGCAAGCAAAATTTGCTCAAATTATCTGAGATAATTGTTTCTGTTTTGTGTTAGGAGGGATAAAGAAGTCCCAGTTCTTTCTTTTAGGAGATACAGCTTAGTCTCCAATGTCCTTGTCATCAGTGCCAGTGGATTTTGCACTGGGGATGGTGGCAGCTGACATGAGCACCCCCGTGGGTTGTCCATGACTCCTGAAAACAGCATTCCAGTGCCCTCTTTGAGCAGTTTGGCTTAAAATGTAGCTGAGGAAGCAACAGGCAATGATGGGGTTAGTCCTGAACCTGGCTGAAATCTCTGTGGATACACCCCAAGGGCAAAAAACAGGGTACTTTGACTAGATGCAACTCCCCAAAAGTGTCACCTAATAAGAAAGGGTTGAACTGAGCCCAAACACACGAGGCACCTGTAGAAGCCCATTACGTTTTGTCTGGTGCAAATATACATCTTGGGGGAATTCAGACCTCATCCTACATCACTGTCTGGTTTCTGGATGGATGGTGTCTCGCTTTGAAACTTGGAGCTATTTTCTTCCACCAGTTGTCTGTGTCTGTGCCTCAGCTTTGCACAACCCCTGCTCAGTTTTGGTGTTGAAAGCAAGGAGGGTCATTAAATCCCACTGACCTTCAAAAGAGTCCGAAATGAAACCCTAACAATGTTTTTAATAAAGGTGCTGGCTCTGAAGGGTTTTGTCTCATGTACCTCATGCCAGATAATGGCACAAGAGATGCTTGTAAATGGGAACTTTATTAAACTTTATTAAAGGAGTCACAGGAGCAAGGGTTGCACCTTTCAGCCTTGCCACGGCAGAAGCACTGCAATAAAGCTTAGTTTTTAAATTAAGCCATGGAAAGCAGGTTTAACCACTCTCAGTGATTTTATTACATGTCTGCATGGAAACATTTTCTTAACTAATGAACACATGGTGAAGTTGTTAATTGATTGTAGGTGCCTGAGAGCCTCTGTGCATTGCACTGATTAATTGCCTGCTCAGCTCTTAGTCTGTGAACGGCTGCAGGAATTAATGCCCTGTGGAGTCAAGCCTGAGGACAGACAACCACAAAACAAGAGAGTTAGGCACAGTTTCACCATGGAACAGTAGCCAAGATCTGGGGGAAAAACCTGCCAAGAGCATCAGCTGAAGTAAGTAACTCAAGAAGGAGCTGGGCAAGTTTCCAGAGCTGCAGAGTATGAGGTAAAGCCATTAACGGGATTTTTGGTTTTAAGATAATGAGAGATTGGTTAGTGATTGGCATTTCCTGGACTCCTGAGGCTTAGGAAATACTAGAAACACGGATGTGGAAGGCTGGCCTTGGAGAAGTGGGCTGAGGGGCTGCTCTGTGCCAACAACCAGCCTCCCCTGGCCCAGTGCCCTGCAGAAGGAGGTGCCTGGCAGGATCTGAGTTGCCTTAGTGTTCCCAAAGCCAAGGGAAGGGTGAGCTGTCCCATTTGGCCTGGCACTTGAGAGCTGTGGGGCAGCAGCTGGTGGTCCATACCCAGAGGCAGGGGGTCTTTCAGCTATTTTTATTACATTCCTTCTTCTTCCAGTTGTTTGGACAAAGGAGGCTGTGCTTTTCAGGGACAAAACTCACAAAACCCAGACAGTGACCACAAGAACACAATGAGATGTCTGCTTACAAATTGAATCTCTTGGGGGTTTAATGCCAAACTCTGTCCTTGAATTTGGAGAAGCCATAGAGAAATTTTCATTGTAAGGGTTTTCCGACAGTGTTGTGGTGAAAAGAAGGATTGCATAAAAATGAATTGACCACTGACTGTGGGTTCTAAGTCCAAGCAGAAATGGTCAGTGTGTGCTGGCACCCTGCTGAACAGCCAGCAGGAGCTTGGATGATGATGGATTAGGCATTTTATTGAGCTGCTTACTTGTCTGTGCCCTTAGGTTCCTCCTGTGTATCTGCATTCTAGGGGCTGGAGGTGACCCTCTCAGATTCCACCAGAGATCTGACATCATGCTGCCCTTTGGAGCATGGTGGCCCATGAGTCTGGGAGCCAACATGGTTGCCATGCCCACGAGGAGAGGGAAGAGAGCCCCCAAAATCCTGATTGCTCTCTTCTTGTTATTTTTCTAAAAATATGCATGAGATACAAATAGCATAAATTAATAAAGCCCATCAGCCTAAATGAAGAGATTTATCTTCAGGTGAGCCTGCAAGATGGAGTTGGGCTTTTCCTAGAGCACCTGGTTGCAATTAGATTGTGTCAAACCTGGTACAAACATGTACCATTGCCTCTGGCTGTGTAAGGGTGAATGTGATTCACAGGATGTCTCATCCCTTTAAGTTTTTTCCATAAATAAATGATCATTTCAAATCTCTTGGCACGCTTTGCAGCAATCACCAACAGATCAAATAAATATTAATAACTAGCCTTTCAGAAAAGGGTTAAACCACACTACCAGCTGTGTCTTCACAAACACCACAGCATATGAATTGCAAAAGTAATGTTCAAACCCCATCTGTAATGGAACAAGTTACTTTTATGCCTATGCATAGAATTTCTGTCTTTGACTCCCTGAGGAGTTTGCTTCATCTTGGCATTTTTCAGTGTTAACCAAGGCTGCATGACTGATGGATACTTGGGAGTTTCACTGACTATAAACAGATCTCAAATACTTAAATATTTGTATGCATTAGCCCTTGTTAAATTAAAACTGTTTTAATCATGGGTTTGTTGCAAGAATCTTAATTCCTGTCTTGACTTAATGTAATCCTGTACCATAATACTTTAATGCTGAGAAAGCCTCTGCCTGTTCCATTTTCCATNAACTCAAAGAAAGCTTTCATTTCTATTACAACAATAGGTTTCACATTTTCAGAATCTTTTGCTAAGCAATCATATTTATAAGGTTTCCCTCATTCATCTTCCCCAACACACCCCCTCTCCTGTAGGAGGCATGCCACCCTTACAGGGGCTTGGGAGCACACTGGCATATCCTCCTTGGTGTCAACAAGGCTGGCTGATTAGCATGCACATGAAAATATCAATCAATCATCAATAAGGTTAAAACCAGCAAATTCCTTCCACCTGCAGTGATCCTGCTGAAGCAGGAGATAAGAAATGGGAAGGAATGGTGTAGAATGGGAGCTGGTACCCTAAGGCAATGGCTACATCATTCATTAGGTACATGGTGGAAAGTCAGCAGCAGTGAGTTTTGCAGCCTGGAGGAAACTGGAGATTCAGGCCTGGAGACTGGTCCCTCATGGTTTAGATCCAGATCCACCCAAAACTCTGGAGATTAAAAAAATTTAAGGACTGAAGAAATTATGCTCACCTAGTTTTGGACAGAGTGTGAAACTTGAGCGATTTCAAAGGGGGCTGGTTAGGTTTTCTTTTTAAAGCCATGAAGTGTTGAATTCCTGTTTTGAGGAAAAATTGACTAAACTTTGACCTTCATTGCCTTGCCAGTCTGAGTTTCCCACATTCACATACATGCTTTTCCTAGAAGAAGTCACCCAGAGGAACAACGTGCCTTTTGTTAGGAGCAGCCGGCTCAGTTAAATAATGCTGCTTTCAGACTCCTCCATGGCACGGAAAGAGCTCAGTGCCCTTTTGGTTTGCTGTCTCACATTATCTCAAGTTAGGCTGGGCTTTGTAGGCTGTGAGCTGACAGACAGGAGGTCTCAAGCCCTCTGAAGAGGTGTGTTTGTTTTCTGAAGCGTGCACTGAGCAGGTCTCAGCTGAAAACCCAGGGAGATGCTGCCCTGCAAAGCCTGGGTTCCAAAGGGTGGCTAGGGAAGAGCTGCTGGGTGGAATGAGGCGACGCCAAGTCTGGAGCCTGACACCTACTCACTCTCCACAGCACTTTAGAGGAATAGAGATAGAAAAGAGCTCTTTTTAGGGTCTCTTCTGCCTCAATCTGCGCCTGGGCACACTTATTCTTGGCTATTTGCTTTTTTTTGTGTCAGCTTGGCTTTGACTTGTTTTGTGCCTCTTTCGAGCCAGCCCCTCGCATCTATTTCTGCTCTCATTTATTTCAGAAAAATAACTTCTCTCCTGGTTTCCCTCTTAATTTGTGGTGGTGAGAGGAAGGATCTTTTCCCTTTTTGTTTTTACAGAGAATCACCGCTGCTTCCTTTTTTATTTATTTATTTCTTTTAACCCTGCAAATGAGGCACACTAATGAGGGCACACACCAGTGCTCAAGTAGGAAGATTTTAACCTCCCACTCGTGTGCTGGCTCCAATTTGTGTAACGGATTTTGGGGCAGGTGTGCCGTNTTTTTACAGAGAATCACCGCTGCTTCCTTTTTTTTTTATTTATTTATTTTTAACTCTGCAAATGAGGCACACTAATGAGGGCACACACCAGTGCTCAAGAAGTAGGAAGCTTTTAACCTCCCCCTCGTGTGCTGGCTCCAATTTGTGTAACGGATTTTGGGGCAGGTGTGCCGTGTGGAGGGTGCAAACAATGCCTCAAAAGGCTCATGTGACAGCAAGGGTGACACTTAAGTGTCAGTGCAGAGACCTGCTGCAGATGCTTGGTGTACATTATAGTGTCTTGCTGTAGCAAACCACTTGTGCAATCTTTTAGCTGAACCACCTGGATGAGGCTGAGAAGGGAGTGCAGGGTCTCGTGGAGGGGACTTGCAGGTGCCAGTAAGTGAGATTTAATTTATGTTAAGTGACTGTGCATCTGCCTGTCAGTCCTGAGACACCCCTTAGAAGCTGCACTCAACAGGAAGGATGATTACAAAAAGATAAAGGCTAATGGGCTGTGAGCTGCTTTTGACCAAACACTGGGATCTTTCAGCTGCTTCAGATGCATTTATGGAAACGTTTTGCTTCTATTTTGTGATTCCAAACATTGGATTAACACACTAAGATGCTAATTTTACATGATATTTTGGCCTTTGTCACTATCTAGCTCTAACTGAATGATTTATCTGTGGTATTCATGTGGATGAAAACTCACAGTTGATGAATTAAAAAGCAGAGGAGAAAGGACACCCAATGTTTTCATTGCATTATAAATTCCTTAATGACTTCAGAGCTTTAACACCATGTGATTAAAGCTTTAATAAAATAATTCATACTTCTCTGCACCCAGTGCACAAGCAGCATTAATGCTGGCCCATGTTTGGGTATGGATGCTGTAGTTCAGGGCTTGGCTCCTGAGTGTTGGGGTGTGGGGCTTCTGCTGTGTTAATCCAGATCTTGTGTATTTTGAGACCTTCTGCTTCCAATCTGTCCTGCCTGCAAAAGACCAGACCCCACAGGCTCCTTGACCTTCTAGTACTATTTGCAGCAGAGAGAGGAGTGATTTCAGAGGATGATAATATTTTTTTCTGTGGTGATGCTAAAGGAGAGGAGAGTTTTGAGGTCTTAAATGCACTATAACACAGAGGATAATCTGCTGTTTTGTGGGCAAGGAGACCTTCTTGAGTGCAATGGCAATTGAGGGGACTTAAAAATTCAAGAATGAGGGAGAATAAGGCAACTTCTTAAAAATTTTTTTCAGTGGCACTTCCAGTGACTGCCCCCACTTCACTGCTCCATCAGTCTGTGCCTGTTCAGTGCTCAGCTACAACCTCTGCAGCAAATCTTTGAAATCACAGCAGGAAACAAATCTCTGTCCTCTTCAAATGAGAAGATAACAGCAGAGGAGAAGTCAGGGATGACACAGGGAGCAGCTGCAGCATGGCAGACCCATGTGTTCCAGGTCAGCACGGCCCTGGGCGAGCATGAGCTCCACTGTTTGCTCTTCCTAATGTGATTGCTGCCCTCAGATACCAAGCTGACAGCCAGTTTACAACATCTCCTCACTAGGGGCTTGCTTGCCAGTCTGTGCCTGCCTGCTCAGCCCTTGTCCCATGAAATCTGTGCTTAAACATAAACATGGTCCTTCTCCAGGGTCTTAGCTACAAATGTATTGATGAATATGAGGTCCCTTTTCCTCTCGCATCTGGCTCACTCTCTGGGAACTGTGCCACAGTGAAAGTGGGTCATGTCACAAAACTGAGGGAGTGAGGAGGACTATGGCAACTGTGTCTTTACTTTGATTTTGCTGTTTTGGTCACATTATATGACACCTTTCTAAAGGGATACAGTGAGGTACTCAGTCCTTAGTACAGCAGAGAAGAAGGGCAGTTTCAGTGTTACTGTTCACCCTCCTGAGGAATGCCAAGAGACCTGGAGAGGGCAGGGTGTGGTGGAGACCTGCAGAGCAGTTTCAGATAATTCTGATGGAAAAAAATATACGGTCATTTTGGTGCATCAAAATTCTGCCACATTTTCTGCTGCTGAATGCAACACTCAAGAGGAGCATCCTTACTTCTAAGAAAATGCATTTCTTTAACAACCTCAAACTTATTTATAATTATCAACTTGGAAACAAAAGTAGGTGACCTTGCAGATGTCGAATGAATCCAAGCTGAAAAGCAGATGTTGCTGCAGATGGCATGGAGCATGATTTAGTCATGACGACAGCAAAAATATGTGGGACACCATTCTTTATATCACCCTTCAGTATAACACATTTTCCTAACCATGAATGTTATTTGTGGACTTTTTCCAGACCACAGTCTGCATATAATATTGTCATCTTACTCAGCCTGGCCAGAGTAGTTCATATAAAACATTCATTTAATGATTTGAAATGAAAAGGCTGTTGCCAAGAATGGGCTTTGTATCAAGTCCTGATACAAAAAGAACTTTTTTTTTCTTCATATTTGTGAGATGTGTTTAGTTTATAGGTGCTGAGTGAATATTTCCACCCTCAGTAAGATGTTCCAGGGACCAGTAAATTTTGTCTTGTGCTAGAATGAAGTTGTATGTATTTAAAAAGAAAGAAAGCTCCTACAATTTGTATGCAGGGAACATAGATGATGTATTCTAGTCCCCATGCTGCTGTTCTATGAGGTTAACAAGCTTCAATTCGTTCTGAGCACGTGCCTGGGAAGTTTATTTGATGCCTGTTGCTGATGAGGAGGCTTTAGCACAAGAGCTGAAGGGCCGAAGCCTGAGGCTTAGCCCTCATGGCTCTGATGTGGTGCCGACTTTGGCAGCTGAGCTCCATCTCTGAGCCTGCCCATCCTCAGCCAGGGTGGGTTTGAGCTGCTTGGTGGTCACAGCAGGGCTTGGCCAGGACATGGCATCACCTCACTGCTGCTCTGGGAGTCCAGTGTGCCTCCCCTGACCACCCTCTCCTGGCCTCCCACTGGAGTTTTCAGTGTGGGTAATTTACTGCTGTGGCTGCACCTGGTAGAGCTTTGTGGCTGCTTCATCTGCTTTTCTCACCTCCATCCTGATCACACCTGCTTTGGTGCTCTAGTCAAGCCAGTTCAGAAAGCTGAGCAGGTTGAACTTGAGGAATTTGTCCTTTTTCTCCTGCTTGCTGTCTCTCCTTATGTTTCTTTTGGAACTGAGGGAACTCTGGTGCCACATTACATCCAGCTGGTAGGGATCCACAGCCTCAGGCAACCAGGGTCTGGGTCGAGTTTCCAGCCCTACCTGGATTTGCACAGCTCAGCCTCTCCAAAGAAAAACTATATGTGATGGGTGGAAAAACCAGGGTCAATATCAGAGATTTTTTTCTTTTACATTTCCAACTCTCAGTATATTTACTGCAATGAGATTTTTCTTGACTAGGATCACAGTACAAGTGTAGTAGTAGATCTGTGTTCTGATACACAGAATTTTTCTGCATGCAGTCACACCAGATGTTCAGACTAAGGATGTTGTGAGTAATGTTAAAGTATCTGTTTTTTAAAAATAGATTTTCTTTTTCATATGCTTAATTTTTCTGTCAAAAGGTGGAGAATAGATGGTCGTGAAAATGAAGTTATTAAAATTTTATAATTTTGTCCTTGTCTCTGAAAAAAAAACCACCATCACCTTCATCCTGAAGAATGTCTCTTCTGCAACCTTCCTACATACACTTATTTCCCAGAAAATGTAGTTGGTTTCAAAACATTTTATTCAGTGACAGTGCTGATCACATTGACAAAGCAATCTCAAAAACAAAAACACTTCTGAATTAGGCAATTTGTTACCTGTTTATTTTGGTGATGTAAAACCTGTCTCCTAGAAGAGGAAATCCCTCAGCTGAACAGTTTGCTTTTGCGAGCAATTTTTTTGTAGGTGAATTTGTTTGCTACAAATTGTTGTAAACAATCTCACATGCCTGAGTGAGACATCACCTGCATTTGCTCTGATTGAAATCTCATCTGCCTGGACTTTCTGGTTTCTTTTTTTTTTTCAAATTTTTGCACCAAAGTTAAATGATAATCCTACGTGACTGTGTAGTGTTACTAACTGGCTAGTGGGTATGACCACATTACATATAGAAACAGAATTGGACCAAATCTGCATTACAAGAGGTAATTAAAATCACTACTGCTGATGTGACTAATGCTATTAAAGCATTAGTGATAGGTCAGATCCTGCTCCAACTGGCAGCTCTATTCATTCGCTGAAACAGGGCCTTTCCATACAATCTGATGAGTGCAAAAGTGCCTTATTAAACTGTGAGACGGGATGAAAAATACCTTTACATGCTTTCAGAGGGGATGAGTGACACACAAAGCTGGTGCCTGCATTGCAATGGGAGCAGCCATTGGTGCTGCTGTTAGCCAGACAAAGCCATGTTACTCTTAAGCATTCCACTAATTAAAAAAAAAATGCATATTAGGAAGCTCTGCAAATCCTAGGAACATGAAAGAGGAGTGTTTGCTGAATTTTTGAGCAGTGAAATAACACTGCAAGTCCTGGTGAGACAGAGAGAAGCACAGTTGTTGCTTTGATTTCCCTGGGGTAGCAATGGGCATTAAAGCAGGTGAGAGATGTACGGCCTGGGGAAAATTTTGCCCTGAATTTTTATAATTTAGAGAGACACTGTCAGGTCAAATATGCTCTGCAGTGAAATGTTATTAAAGCCAAAACTCAATCCCTTTCCTTCTGAATTGAAAATTTAAATAAAGGTTCACTCATTTCTTCTCCCTTTCTCTCAAAAATCTACTGAAGTACCTCTTCCCCTCCACTTCTGACAGACCCCACCTACAGTGCTTCATCCAGCTCTGGGCCCCAGCACAGTTAAGGTCATGGACCTGTGGGAGTGAGTCCAGAGGATGGACACAAAGATGGTCAGGGTGCTGGAGCCCCTCTCCTGTGAAGACAGCCTGAGAGAGCTGGGGTTTTTCAACCTGGAGAAGAGAAGGCTCCAGTGAGACCTTACAGCACCTTCCAGTACCTAAAGGGGGCTCAGAAGAGCTGGAGAGGGACTTTTTACAAGGATATGTGTCACTGTTTCAGATACACAAAGGACGAGGTAGGCAACAGCAAGTCAGACAGGGAAAGCTCTGTTTTTAATTTTCTGACTTCATCTTATATACACTTTGTATAGATGGCAAGAGATTGGCTACACAGGTTGCTACTTCTTTGACCAGGATGGTGAACATCGCCATCAACTGTATTTCTCCTCCCAGAGGACAAATATGTAAACACAATAGATAAGTTCTAAAAATATACATTGTTTTCTTGAAGCTGCGTGAGAATCTGCACTGCAAGGATTCAAACACTCGAAATCACGAAAACTTAGGGCAATAGACATGTAGCAATAGGACAAGGGGGAATGGCCTTAAACTGAAAGAAGGCAGGTTTAGAACTTCCACCCACCCTCAGGGCCAGGCCTGGCCCTGGACATGGCTGTATCCTACAGGCCCATGGAAAAAGAACTGATATACAACAGACAGGTCCTGAAATAAAGAATAAAACCAAACAGAAAGGAAACTGTAATGAAAGGTAACTATAAATGATACTTATACATGAAGTATAATTTAGAGGCATAATCAAACAAAATATTAAAAACTGGATTTATCGTAGTTTTTCCCTTAAATAGCACTAATTTTTTAATAATAAAGATAACAGTATTTTACTGCATGTAAATCTGAGGTGAGAAAGATTATCCACACAAGTCATGTAGAAAGTGTACAGTGCATTTGCTAATTAACTGCAAGAAAAAGCTTCTTTTTTTCAGGACTGCTGCCGATAAAGGCAGACCTGGTAAAGGAATTTCCATGTTAACACACATTTAGTAAGAGCCTTATTAATATATCAATTCTTTATTGCATTTAGTATTTCATCATATGTTTACAGGACCAACATATTTTTATTTTGAAGCACACTTTCCCTTAGTAGCAGCATCTATATATATGGGTGTACACATGCATTTGTCCCAACCAGGCGTAACCTTCTCAGCCTTCTCCTCCCAATTCCCTTCTCTCCAAACAGGAACTGCATCTTCAATCTCTTTGTTTTCACATATATAGTTATCATAACAATGCTAACAAGACTTTGAAAAATCTCTTCCATCCTCTCTTGTCATAGAGAGTTTGCAAACTGACCAGACTTTGAAACTCATCCTAAACAGGGGACTTTTTGATGCTCTGGTAAAGATTTTTGCTGCAGGACTGATGGAGTAAAAAATTACCACCATAAGCTGGACCCTTTAAAAAACCAATGGTTGTATTTAAAGAGACCAAATTAATCTGCCTCCTCCCTTCCAAAGATACTGCTCAAAGTGCAGCTTCATCAACTGCAGGACTAAAAAAAATATTAAAATAATTGCAATTCCTCCTTCAGATTTTTATAAGCACTCTTCTTGAATGTTCTTCTATTTAGTTACTCTCTAATTAATATCAGCAGAGTATCAGTGATGACGCACACCCCCCACACCAGCTTAATTAAATCATACATTCAATTCATTGAGTTCCCAAAGAACTACAAAATATCTTTTCTTCAGTAGATAAAGAAGAATTATCACCTCATGGGACAAGCCAAACACCAACTGATTGAATCATAAAATAAATAACTAACTTGGATATTAAATACATTCTAACACAGATATCTTGCTAAAATACTTTTTCCTCTTCCTTTATGAAATAAAACTTATTTTTTCATGCCTAAATCTCTCCTCCAGTTTCACCTTCAAATGACCCAAGAAAAACAAACCATGAACATGCTCTAGCAAAGCACTAGTTACCTATTTGTCTCCTGATTGAAGAGTCACCCGCATGTGCCCAGGCCATTCCAGGGATTCTGTGTAACAGTGCATTGGGTGCAGCAGCAATGGCTGTGCAAAGGAGACATGGCAGAAATTCATCCCCTCATGGGAAATGCTGCCTCTTGGGTTCTTAAGAGTGTTTTGACCCCTTCCCCTTACTTTTCATAGGCAGAACTGAGCTGATCTATTTTTGGACTGTTTTACTTCTTATCAGCCACTTTCTCTGGATCTGACAACTTGAAGCACTGTGCCTGATCAGACAATGAATGTTTACATGTGAAGGCCAGTTTCCAAACTGCTCCATTGTTCCCAGCGTTGGGGTGAAGCCCTGATGCCCATCAAGACAAGAAAGCAACAGGAGAGGAAGGAAGGATTTCCTGCTTGGCAAGAGCAGTCCTGTTTAAATCAGAGATGGAGTTAACCACCCATTCAAACACATGCACGCGAAACACTGACACAGATTGCCTGGCTCTGCCTTGCACAGGATTACCAAATCCCAGTGAACCATGTTTAATGAAACAGGGTGAGATGATTCCATAGTGCTGGCAACACAGCAGGCAGAGGAATGATCACAGACTGTTCTTTGTTTGTTTGTCCCTCCGGAAAAATATTCAGTCTGTCGCCATCCTCTGCCCCAATGCAGCTCTTTGAATGTGCTAAGGTGCTTGAGAGATTCTGGGGGAAAACTTACAGCCTGGCCCTCATGTAGATTATGGTTGCTTGGCTGATTAGAGAAGGGTATGCATTTCATTAATAATTGTGTTGATCCTCAGCTTTAGGGTTTGTACTCCAGCAGGAGTACGGTGATGCTTAGGCACTTGACAGCATGGTAGATGTGAAGATCTGCTGCAAAATCTGAGGGATCTCTTTGGTATCCATGGCAATAAAAGACCGACCTGCTGGCAGCGTCCTCTGCAGCCTAAGGAGCAGAATGAGGGACAAGACACAATTACCACCTTAAATTGGCTTCCCTACCACAAGACAGGATTCCTCACATTGCTGTCACCATGTAATTAGAAGGTTTGGGAAAGCAACAGAGGGAGAAAACACTGAGAGCAGGTAGGGCACAGAGTTCCTTTCAGCAACACAAACAAGAGTGTTTCCAGAGATTTCTATCCATGTCCTCCTTCTGACATGCCAGAACTCCATTTTGATCAAGGTACCAGTGATCCCACAAGGTGGCATCACTACTGGTTTGCTGAGGACAACTACAAATTTACATTGGAAATGAAGATACTTATCCTAAATTGACTACCATGAACCCACAGTTCTTTCAGTTCAACAAGTCCAATGATTCTAACTGTGCTCTTTGTATTTCTTCTTTGACATGGCTGCAGATTACACAGAAATGTATTCTTCTGCCAGTATTAACTTGACACATTTTTCTTCACAGCTTAACCCACCCTTAAAAGTCAAACTAGATGCATATTACAAACCCTATATCCCTCATGTCTAGTTAGCAGGCTTGGGATTTATTTTTTCTCTGCTTTTTACATGAAATTTTGCTCTATACTATTCCTCTAATGCTAAGTAAACTCTCACTTTTAAAATCAATTTTTAAAAAAGCTGCAACAGAGAATTCCCTTCTCCTTCCCTCACAACAGTTACAGGAAGGCTTTGTCTAATTCTGTACTTTCACATACATAGAGGTGCATTTCAGTGACAGTATTGTGTGCATTTTCCATACCCAGTGAACTAGGCCATTATAAGATCTCTTACACAGCAGGATATAGTCAAAGATTTTTTTTCTTTTTTAAATTTCTATCAAAAGTAAAGGGACTTTCTGTAATTACAATCTTTCAGAATGGATTCTGTTTTCATAAATAACACAGCTCTGATGTACAGACCTGCAGCCTCAACTCATGGTGTCTGTGCACTTGTATCTTTCAATCCTTTACTGCTTAAAATTATCCACTGAGGCCCAACTCCCTTTCAGATTTCCCTCAATCTCCTCACTGCGAAGACTCAAACAGAAACAGAAAAGACACTGTTGATATTTGTGGCTATACCAGCTTTAAATACAGGGGGCTCACATGGACATAAGTGAGAGTTTTTACCGGGGCCTGTAATGACAGGATAAGGTGTAGCAGTTTTAAACTGGCAGAAGGTAGATTTAGATTGGAGATATGGAAGAAATTTTTACAATGAGGATGATGATGCACTGGCACAGGTCATTCAGAGAAGTTGTGTTTGCCCTGTCTCTGGAAGCATTCAAAGTTGAGTTGAATGGGGCTTTGAACA
Source organism: Illadopsis cleaveri (assembly GCA_013399915.1). Lineage (NCBI taxonomy): Eukaryota > Metazoa > Chordata > Aves > Passeriformes > Timaliidae > Illadopsis > Illadopsis cleaveri. The sequence continues at coordinate 931,430 of VXBB01020320.1, read as the reverse complement.
ATGTGATCTAGTGAAAGACGTCCCTGCTCATGGCAGGAGGGTTGGAATAGATGATATTCAAAGGTCCCTTCCAACCCACACCATTCTATGATATTACCAAAACCTCAGTGCAGAACAACAGCATGGGTAACTCACTGCAATAAAAGCACAATTTAGATTTATGCTGAATGAAAGCAACCAGTACTAGGAACAAACCAAACACACTTACCTATCTGCCTGGTCTCCCAAGGATCCTATAAATATGGCAAAAGCATTGACTTGAGCATTGGTGGTCAAGACCTTTGCAAGCCGCGATGGCTGAATTCCGTAACGCTCCAGATTGGCGTCACTTAAGACGATAACAAAATACTCGTCAGCCTCCTCCTTGGCGATTTCCCGAATGGCATGTTCTGTCCCTTCCAAGGTATGGTCTCCACTCATGCAGAACTGGGCGTGGGCATGCATGGTCTGTGTGCACAGCATAACCACGTGGAAACACGTAAGATGACTTTAGGAACAAGCATTCATTTCAGCTAGCGCAGGAGGGAGTAAATATTCAGTACTGCTGTATTAGGGGGTCCCTCAGAAATGCAGACAGTGCTCCAGATACAAAAGAAGATGCAGCTCTTTGTACATAATATATCATATTTTAAGACAGGCAGCACTTCTTAAAAACACAGTTGGTCAAACAATCAAAACCCACACAGGGACCTAATTAGACTGGGCCTTAGGGAAGGTAAAATATTTTGGTCAGCTGCAGTTTGAGTAGATACATTCCTATGTATTTAAGGAAGAAAACATTTGCCTATGTAAATATACAATATTACCTATGTAGAACGCCAGAAATTTTAGATGTTATTAAATCAGGTTCTTCTAATCAAAGGAGGTATTTTAAAAATAGTTTTTGAAGGAGGCTCAAATACATGCTTCTAGCCTGTCAAGCTGCCAACCAGGTAAACCCTACAATATACTCAATTTTTCTTCATCCTACTACAGAAAAATTTTGGTGAACACTCACCTTGCCATTGTGATTTGACATGTTTCCAATTTAGCACTGACACATTTTCCCAATGCTACTGTGATGCATAACTTCTTGAAGGTACCAGGCTAAATCACTGACCTGGGATCTCTCTACAGTTTTGAATGAATCACTTATGCACTAATAATAACACATGATCTGGGCAAAGATATCTATATCACTGTATAATCTTTGGAACTTCCCCTATCCTTTGATAGGTAGTCAAAATGACATTTAGGGTGCAGCAGTCCAGAATAAGGCATATCCAACTTCTACTGTTCTGGCACAATTGGTTTTCTGCCGTGTCTCTGAAAGGTCCTGTTTCAATTTTATGCAAATACACAGACTTTTGCTTTCTTGTCTTTCTTTTATTTTACTACCCTCATGTTTTGCATTCTGTGACTTGCCTACAATTTTATCTTTGCAATCATAAAATCCTTAATTACCAGCATCACTTATCAGTAGGATTTACCTTAATAATCTCTAATCTTTGCTTATTGTTCTTGGGAACTTTGTCACTCTCAACCAAGCTGATGTTGAAGCCATCTCCTGAATGTCCAACAATGTCATACTAGAAGAAAAAAACATCATCAGTCACCTGTTAGTCACAAATGGTCCTTGGCTCACAATGACTTAAGACAGATGAAAGACAATTTGCAATTTTCAACAAAAGACCCCAAGTACTGTTTCCTGTTTCTGTTTATGAGCTGCTTAAGGGAAGTACTTGCAATTTGTACTGACACAAAAACATAGGAAAGAATTGCTAAATACTGAAATTAAGGATAGTTCCTTAATTCCATGGTCTGTTTTTCACATCATCCCACCAACTGCAGAGCAGTGATGTGTAAGATCAAGACCTTGCCCTCTCACATTGTCCATGTATTTCTTTTAAAGCAGCAATTTTCATCCTCTTGAGTTTGACAAACAAGAAGCACATTGTTTGAGAGTAGCTCTTATGTTTGATGAAACTTTCTGGTGACCTCATTCTGCTCTGAAAAAAAAAGTATTACAAGTCCCTTTTCTTGCAAATCAGCACTCCTTATTTTTGTGCATAATAGATCAAAGCCATTGCTGGAAGTATGTAGAGAAGAGAATTCCAAGAGCCCCTGCATGTTTTCAAAGGAGATGGTGTGCACATCATTCCCCTGTGAGATGCTGCCAAACTGACGTGTAGAACCGCAATAGTTCAAATATCCTGTTGAACAAATAACACAATATTGCCAAGGCCTCTGTTTTATGTGAGAGCTTCATTGTTGTTACATGAAAACCAAGACAAGCTGAGTTATGGCAAGGTCCCGACCTGCCCTTTGTGTTGTGGATGTGGCAGTCACCCCAGGGAGAATTCATGAGCAGGACAAAAATGGATTTAAGAGCTGTCTGCACCAAGCAAGAGAGCACAGTGTGCAGAATCTGAGCCCAGAGAGACCTGAGCTGGTAATTCCTCAGCATGAACATGCCTGTATTTCCCCCTGCCTAGCTGGCACAGACCCGCCTTTACTTGACAGGGAGCCCTGATGCAGTGTTTTACCTTTCTGTTTTCTTTTTATCAAGTACTGCTACAGGTTCCTGCTGGGCTCACCATCCCTAATCCCCACATAATCATTTGATAGAAGGCAGGTCTATACCTCAATGTTTTTCTGCCTTTTCTTTCCTATTGAAAGACACTTTATTTGGTATAAGTCAGGTCCTTGAGAGAGGAGAAATGGCAGTCTTCACAGACAAAGCTCTTTTGGCTTCCACATCCCTAATTTGCTTAAAAATATATCAAAAGAAAGCTAGAGCAGCTGGAATAACACTTTTAAAGGTGACACCTTGCTCGCTAAAAGAGCAAACGTGCCACATACTGTAGATTATTTCACCCAAGGTCAGACTATTTTATGACAGCCCCATGTAAAGATTCTCTTCCCCTAGGAAATCTTTATATAATCTAGTCCCCACACAATCCCATTTCTTTCTGCTCTGTTGACTTTTCCTATTTCTGCTCTCCTCAGCTCTCACATGCCTAGTATTTGCTACCCAGCCTCATGTAAAGCTTTCAGTCTGCCACACGCTTTCTCTTCAACACCTATTTCTTATCACCAATAATGCTTCAAACTCTCTCTTTCTTGATGGATATGAGGACATAGCAAATGAAAACACACTAATTTTGAGAATAATGTTGAGGTTACATTCAGCATACTTCCTAAATAAAACAGGAATATATCCTGTTTAATAAAACCTGAACCATGCACAGGGAATGTGTGCGTGAGTATTGTTTTAAAAATTAGAGACTATTCAAATCAGAGGAACTAAATAAAGCAGAGGTTTAATGGAGCATAAAATATACAGTGCTCATGGTTCTTATGCAATGTCAGAAATGCCCACACATCTTCAGGGTAGGCTCTTAATTATGAAACCTTGCACATCCTCTGCTGAGCAGTTTTGCATTCAGTATCACTTTTAAATCAACAACCTAACTATGTAAAGCAAAATGCTGCCATTCTCCTGCGTAACAAGGCTGATCCCTTCATAGAAGGCTCCTTCCTGGCTTCCTGGATGTCTCCCACTGGCTGTCCTTGTGTCAGCTCTGCCATACTGAGTTCATGGGAATAGGCCAAACTTTGCTGTTTGGGAATATCATTGTAGTTCTTGACATATACCAGTAACAGACCAAGCTTTCATCTCAAACAGTCTGAGTTTAAACTCAGTGTGACAGCCTGTGTAAGGGGAATTGCTGTATCTCCTAGATGTAACACTAGATGTTGGCCCTACAACAGGGCCCCCTCCACATTCTTGCACAAGGCAGGAACAGACAACCTGGTTACAGACAAGGCAAGGCTGAAATGATCTGAGCAAACTATTGCAGGCACAGAAAGGCATCCACCTGGGAACATCATGTCCTGTCTGCTCCCTGCTCAGAGAGCTGCTTATTATTCTTCGTGCATGCATGCACCTGATACGTATGCTTATCTTTAACAGATGTTATCAGTCTCCTTGTTTCTTTGCTGACAGCTTACTATGCTATTTGTGATTTAAAAACATTTGGTGAGACAGCAGGGAGGAAGTAGCTATTTGATACATCCTGACTGTTGCATTCTGGGTCAAGTAGGGCCTCCTGAAAAACAGAGTGAGATCGTGCTGCACTGTGGAAAAGAGGAGCTGTGGTCAACAGCCCTCGTGCGCCTGGTCCTCATGGTCCTCTGATCCCTCTGGAAGCCAAGTCAGGGACCAGGAGTAGCCAAAATCTAATGAGTGTGAGTTTGCTTTTGGGAAGCTCAGCACCCCAAACTGTGAAGTTGGACAAGTTCACAGCAAGGGAATGTAGCTGCGCTGACTTGGACTGACTTAAATCAACGTAAGACTGCAGGCTGGGAGACCCTCCCTAGGAGAGGAGATGGGAGTAGGCTCACAGTAAAGCTCTAGAGGTGACAGAAGGGAGGTACTTGCCCAGGGGAATGTATGGAATCTGTCACAATTGAGGAAACCAGAGTTTGGGAGAGGAGCAAAACTGGAGCAAAGAAGCTCACTCTGAAATGGCAAAGAATTAAAGTCTCTCTTTCTTGTAGTAGATTATTACCTCCTCCTGATTTGTGTTCTAGTAAATGAACCCTTAGTGATTTCATATTATCTTGGTATACTTATTGTAAAGATAAGGTGCAGACAGCTCCACAGTCCTGGTCAGCTGGGAACCCCAACACACGCAGGCACATGCAGACTTTGTCAAAAGCAGTTTCCTTCCTTTGCAGTAACTAAAGATAAGCACAGAAGGAGGGCCTTTGAAAAGCAAGGATCCAATCTGATGCTATTTTCCCTATAAATTCCCTAAGGAAGATTTATGTGGATGGAGTTACAAGTGAGAGAAAAGCTGTGATACAACCTTACTTGGAACTGATTTTGGTTTTGTTTTACAAAATTGCAAGCAAAGGCTCTCAGGACAAATCCAGCAGCAAAATACATTTGCCGTAGTGCAGCTTAATTGAAATAATGAGATTATTGTGGTATACAGGAGCTTGTTTTCCAATAGCCTCAGGTACCTTGAGACAAGGGCTCCTCTATTCAGGGTACACAACATGTAAACATGTATCTTGAAATAGCATCATTTTGTTGGTTTCTTTCATAGGGAAAGGTTAAAACAATCTCTGTTCCACAGTCACATTTTGCATTGAATGGATGGTTACTGCTGCCTAAAATGGGTAAAATGGAAGACTTTGTCTTCTGCAGCTGCCATGCCAAAAGGTTTCATTTCTGAAGGCATTTAAAAAGCTGAAAGAAGATGTGTGCTGAATGTAAAAGGCAGTGTGAATTAGACTCTGCTGGAGGGCCAGATCTTTATAAATTCGTCTCTTCTTTGGACAACACTGAACATTTTATTTTTCTGAATATATTTCAAACCTTTTGTTTGTTATTTAAAAGAAACTATTCTGCCCAACATGTGGACAATTTCTTCTTTTCCTGAATTAACAGTGCTGCCTCCACAGTAAATTTTACAAACACAGAATGCTAAAAGAGGCACATAAAATCTTCAATATCCCTTTAATACAGCTATAAATAACAATTCAGGCTTTTCCTACCAGTTACATAATATGCTATTTATTGAGTCACAATATTTTTAAGGCTTCATAAAATTGCTGTTGGATAATTTACTGGACATGCCTCCTCAATCTGCCATTATGTGTGCAAATCACAGTAATCGGGGATGATATAAAAACATACTGTTTGTGACAGACATAGTACTACCTCAGATAAAAAAGAGAACAAACTGCCCTTCTGTGCATTTTCAAACAACTGGCACCTAAAGTGGGATGTGTAGAAGATGGGTATCCTGTTTTCCCCTTGACAATGAATGATTCACTACCTGCACTTATGGGAAATGGAAGTAGGGAGGATGTCCCACATGAGCATAAAAAACTGAAAAATACCTGCTGCACTTGTCTGACTTTATAAAAGACAACTTCATTACCTGCTTGGTGCACTCACATAATACTCAACTCTTCTGTATAAGAAGGCAAGAAGAAATTATTTTGTACCTTCACTCAAGAAGATCATCAGACAATAAACATCCTTCCTGATACCAAGGGGCACCACCCATGGGGAAAGCTCAGCTGGGTAAGATAAAACAGCCAAGAAAAAGCCCATCTGATTAATTCACAACCATATTTAGCTGAGAAGTAAACCCAGCATCGTCAGAAAAGTCATCCTGAGCAAAAGCCAGGAATTGCTTTCCAAAGTCTGCACTGCAGTTAGATATCTGAAAGGAACTTTACTATGTAAATCCCCTTTGCTCAACAAGCTAGATGATCCCCCTAGCTCAACACATTTTACAAGACACCCCTCAAATTTGCAGCATGTTGTGGTGAGCTGTGCAGATGGGGCTACAACAGGAATAGACAACAGAAGGCATATCTGAAGGCCAAAAAAGTCTATTTTTATAAAGCCAGGGAAGAAGAGAATAAGGAGAAGGAAGAAAGAAAAAGTGATAAACTGCAGATTTTAAATTGCACACTACACAGTTGTGTGTTCTTCTTTTTCAAATGGTTCCTTTCCCAGACATGAGAAATGTATGCTGTTTTTGCAGATATACCAAACCTTCAGCTTTGTCCTGAGAAAAATCAGCAGCATCATGCAAAATGTCAGGAGTTGTACAGAATGGAGTCAGTGATATTTTAAAAAAATCACTGCCTCTCCTGCTCTCTGAAGCCTGACCCATAGATTTTAAAATCACAGAACTGAAGAGATTTTGTAATAATCTTAACTAGTTCTTCACAGCATGCTGGCTGCATGTCTAGTTCTACATGTCATTGCTTTACCATGCACTTGAGGGTTCTGGGTTCTCAGATTTAGGGCTGCCCTGGAAATAAGGACAAGTGGTTATCTGCCATTGTGTTACATACTTCTCCAGTGTTATCACTTTCTAAGCCACTTTCTTCAGCTGTGTGAATTTTTATTCACAGAATGTCAATGTGAAACATTCAGAATTACATTCAGAATGTGAATGTAATTTATTATTCAAAATAAGACTAGAAAGAACAATTGTCCCCTGGTCACCATTTCTGTTTTAGTCAAGATTTTATCAGCTCCTTGATTTTTATCTCCTCCACTCTGAGCAGTTCTTACTAAGTAACGTGCTTAGTTATTTAGTCATTCCTTGTATGGGGATACTTCCACACCCTTTGCAATATTTGCTACCCTCTATTCTTTTTCAGCTCTACAAGAACTTTTGTGAGATGGGGGAGCAAAATTGGAAATATTACTCCTAATGTGAATGTATTATGGATGTTTATGGCAATGTTCTCATGCATTCTCCTTTCTTCTCTCTTCTTTTGTTAATAGCTTAGGACATTCTATTAGCTTTTTTGACAGCTAGTGAGAACAGAGTGTTCAAGGAACCATGCAATATAATTACAAGACTTCTTCGTTGGATGCCAGTCTATAGCTGGGAGTGAGGACTAACAGAAAGCTGAGGCTTTCTCACTGTGCATTTAAAATCAAAATTATTTTATTCCACCTGCAGCACTTTACAGCTAAAAGCACTAAACACCACCTACCATTTTATTTCCCAGTCACCATTTATGGCCAGGTCCTTCTCCAACTTCTTACAGCTGGATTTCCCTTTTAATTTTCTCAAATAACTTAATATAATTAGCAACTTTTGCCATCTCACTATTCATCCCCTTTAACAGATCACTTACCAATATATGAAACAACATAACAGCATGGACTCTGGCAGAGATCACAACACAGCTCCATCACTGACCCACTAAGAAATGACTACTCAGTAAGTTTCCTACATTTTTGGCAGTAGTTTGTTTATCTGAAGGATTTGCCTTTTACCCCAAAAGCCTCTGGCAAGGGACTTTGTTAATTGCTTTTGGCAAAGGAGACTCTACCAACCAACCAACCAACCAACCAACCAACCAACCAACTAACCTACCAACCTTGCTTGTTACACACCTTACTTCCCTTTACAAAACCACGTTGACTACACTACAGTATATGATATTTATCCTTGTGCCCATTACTTTTCTGTGTGGATAATCCTGCATTTTACCATACTCATATCTGCGTTGCTCAGATATGCCTGATTTACCAAGCTACACAAATCATGCTGCATAATTGCACCATCACTGTAAATACTTGTCCTTAACTTTTCTATTATCAGTGAGCAGGAGATACATGAACAGCAGAACCAGTAAAGCCTTGATTTCCAATTATCTTTTAAATTACATTTGAGTTCCCACATGGCTTCTCTGCGCTAAACCAGAAGTTTATGGTTACAGCATTTTCCTTCAACAGGATTATACAGCATCACTCTCTACTCAGCCTATTTTCATTATGTTTTCAGGAATGTAGTGACCTTGGGAACAAAACCATCGTTTCAAATTTGTTTGAAATTCTACAACATGCTCTATTTAAGAAAGTTTAAGGGCAAGAAAGCATTACTGCCAAAGAAGATAGTAGCACATTCCTTGTTTTCTTAGGAAAAACAAATAATGCCTGTCTCCTTTTACAGACTTTTCTCTTGAAATAGATGTGTGCATGATTGTACTTTAGAAGATATTCTAAAAGCACATGCCTGATTGTGTTTGTACATGAGATTCTATGGAGGAACAGAAGCCTGTAGAATTATGCTGTTGGAGGAGCAAGGTGAAGCAGACCTGACTGAGTTGATCTGGACTAAGTTCCTATTAACTTTGTTTAGGGGATTTTACATTTTGTTCAGATGTATTTCAATTCTTATGTTTGATATACTCTTCAGCAAAGGTAGTGGACATATCTGTTCTTCTGTTAAACACAGGGTATGTCCAGAATTAACTGGAGACTGCCATTCATGTCTTTTTTATGGCTAAAGAAACATGGCCTGGACCTTGTTTAGGCTTACTGAGACAAAAAGAGTATTACATTTATTTACATTTCATTTGCAGGCTACCATTAAATAATATTTGGAACCTAGTATGTTTCAGTACAAGAAATTATTTCTTGCTTTCAGTTAACTAGGAGAGAGAAGGGACAAAGAAGTCTGGTCTCTTCCCATGACCAAGTACTGCTGTGTACATTCTGGGTGGATGGGATGATGTGGTATCTCTGCATGTCCTGAAGTTCACATTTACTTGTGTTTTGGAGGATGAAGTGTTTCTCCTCAAAGAAAACAGATAAAACCAGAAAAAAAACCCCAGCAAATCTCACTAAATCAAAGTCTTAGATTGAATACTCCCCCACTGGAATGTGTAATGTTTCTTACTCTTTCACTAGTATTATTTTTCAGGTTGCTAGAAATAGATTAATGTCTTTATTTCCTTGTGGGAATGAATAATATTCTTTGGCTAGACTGGCTGCTGAAGCACTTTTTCCACTGCTGGACACAGCCTGTGCAATAACCAGTGAGCTCCCAGCCCAGCTGCAATTACCTTGAATTTGTGCTCATAATTCTCAAAAGCTTCCATGACCATGCAGACGGCCTCCATGGAGCGCTCCAGCCGCCCATCCACCCCGTTGAAGCGGTACATGCTGCCGGAAACATCCACCACCACGCGCAGGCGCTTGGGCTTCTGCTGGGGGCTCCCCAGCTGACAAGAAAACACAACACAACTGAGCCCAGTAGAAATGGGAAAGCCAAACATCAGTACAGATAAAACATTCCAGAAAGAGAACCCAATGCACTCTGCAAATCAAGAAAATTTTATCCAGCAAACATTGTTTGGTTTTGTTGCTGTTTTTTCTTTCAAGAACAAAAAACCAACCATTTTTCTATTTCAAACCAGTTCTTTGACAGATAATTCAGCTTATTGTTTTCCCTCACCTTCAACGACTGGAAACAAAATATCTCAAAACATTCCACACATGCTTGTCAGGAAAATACTTTTTCTGTTTCAGTTTTGAGTCTTAACATTTTATTTCAGTAAAGAAACTCTCAAATTTGCTCTTTCTGCCAAGGCTCATAATGGAAATGCTTTTATTTGGCATGTACTACTAACAGGGACTGTATATGACTGTAAAAACTTGTCTGCTGAGGTTAATAACACTCCAAAAATGTTTGAAATCTTGTTCTGATTAACTACTAGTTCCATCTTCATTCTAATGCTGAAACCATTATTTTTTTACTGAAAACAAATCCCATCTGTTCTAGCAATTTTTGGCATAGTACATTCTAGGGAGGTGTTTTATTTAGCATGCAATGAGATGAGTCTGGATTCAAGTATGAGGTTATTAAAGATGATCTGACAAAAAAACTAGTCACAATATAAACAAATTACTAAAATGTTCCTTTTACCTGTAAAGGATTTATGTACTTTATTCTTTTAATTATTCTTTTAATAGACTCTGGCATCCCTGCCCTCCCAGAAACAAGAGAAGAGAAAGCCCATTAAATCCTACATTTATTTTGGTCTTTATGCACACACTTAAAGGTGTCCTTTTTTCCTAATTGAATTATTTTTACAAAGCCTTAAAACTGATACATTGAGTAAGCACATTTTGAAACAAATGAGAATTGAGGATTCAATCACTTTTCCCTTACTGATCTTTCACACAAGCAGTGCCAAATTCCATCAATCATTCAAGGCAACATAAGGACCAAATAGCATAAAAAATAATGCCAGGGATTTATTGCATGTGGGTAGCTGACATGCAAAAAGATGCTGTAGTCAGTCATCCAAAAAAATGACTTAGCGTACTTAAAAATTGCCCTCTGTCATTAAATATTACTGTTAACTATTATGGACTAGCCCCACTACTTTTGGCCAGGTTTAGTTGGTCTGATTCAAGTGGTTTCTCTGTTGCTGACTCACATAGGTCTAACTGCAAAGCCGTCTAAAGAATGGCTGAATCAGGCTATAGGACAGTCAACCTTATCATATCTTAATGGCTTTTCCTCACACTTCTTTTTTTCTATCATAATTTTTATTCTTGTAAATCCAAGTACCTGTGGAAGTTGAAATTATTTTCATACCATGGAATAAGGAAAATGCATTTGTAAAGCACTTTTAAAAAAAACTTCCCAGGGGATCAGCATATTTGTTAACAAAAATTAAGTTAGTGAGAAAATATTTTCCTTTTTTCTATAAAAGCAAACAAAATAAATGTTTTCTGCTAATTGCCTTCTGATCATTAAATAGGAACATAAACTGTTGCACTGGGTCAAAACTTAGCACTGCCTAGATTGGTGTCCTCTTTCTGAGGGTGGCCAACAGGAAATATTTATGCAAGACTATATGAAGAGGTAAATCAAATTTTCCATCCTGTGCTTGTCTCTGTGTCAGGGATATCCCAAGCCAGAGATATTTTTCTGAGTTTCTCATCCATATAATGTACTCAAACTTCAAACACAGACACTGTACAGTCACTAGGAAATCAGCAACCCGGTTAAGCTCTTCTCCATCTCTCCCTGTTTCTTGTTGGATACTTACTTGTGGCTCATGTTCTCCACGTCGTTTATATATGGCTTTTTCTCCTGTCAGCCCATCAATGATTTTGGCATCATCTAGCTCTCCAACAGCTTGGTGTCTCAGCCATTGTCTTTCTTTACCCTTGGCCTACAACAGGAAAGAAATCTTCCTCAGTGATGGGAGTGTATGTTAGACAATTTAAGACCTACTGCACATGACATACACATTCATTTCTTTGTAATGATGTGATAGTTTTGGCATAAGTCAAATCCAAACATGTTCACAGCTGTCCTGGTCTTCTTCTCTGAAAGAAAAATCAACACTGACAAAGAACACGTTCCCTCTGTAATTTGTTTTTTTTCAGTAGTTTCATATATGGGAGTTAAACTGTGAACTGCAGAAATGTTAACCCTTCTTCTTGCAAATATGCTGAAAATGTGTGGGGCAAGCCTGTTCAGAAATATGTACAACTGCAGGGACACACATAACTGACCATTTGTTAGGTGTTTTCAATCCACACAGAACAAGAAGAAGTCATTAGGTGACTTAAAAAACTAAACAGTATGCACTTTATCCACTTTAGGCAATGGTAAATGGTTGCTTTTGAAACAGTATTAACAGTATAAACTAATTACATATTTTAAAAAACCTACTTTTAAAATCATGATATTCAAGAGACAGTCCAATAAACACTTCTTTTGTTTTAGTTAAAAGGACACTGATTATCTACAGCCTGACTTGATGAAAATACATTACAATCCATGAACTCAAATATTCATGGAACTTCTGTACACAGAGCATGTAGTTAAGATTGAATACCCAAGTGTTATAATATTGAACAGAAAATATTTAAGCATGTTTTCAAAGGACAGCTTCATCATAGTTCATAATATGTAAGATTCCTCTAAAGACAGAAAACTCTGTATATTTGGGGTTTATGCTTTATTTAACTTTTTAAAATCTTCATGTTAAAATTGCTTGTCCTAGTAGTAAGCTGAACAAGGAAAGACAATTTTGAATTTGTATACATACAATGCTTTTGCCCTCTCAGCAAACTGCTGGTTGGCAGCTAGAGGAAAATCAAATATACAACAGGACACAAACTGCCTTAAACATGGACTTTCAGCAATGAAAATCAATTCCTTTCTGATAAGCAGGAAGTCTTATATTACAAATCCTCAGTAAACAGCAGGACTGGGATTTGAAAGGATGAATCTTTATAGTTTGTATAAACAGGTAATGACTTCTTCAGGTTCAGGGAATCTTTGATTTTGCTTTGGACTAAATGTATGAGTTTTTGTTTCAGTGTCTAGAGAAGGAGTTCTGGACTTCAGACTATTGCCTGTAATTAGTCAAGATTAATGGACGACTTGCCCATGAAAACAAGTGGGCAAAAGACTACAAAGCCACAGAAAAATGTTTTGATTAACAAAATCAAAAGCTTTACAGATGCTTCCTGATGGGAAGCAAAAACAGTGTTTCCCAAAAAACATTGGAAATCTCACCCTTTTAGTAAATCACAGAAGGGAAAATGGAAAAGATTTCTGAGGTTGAGAATTCAGGCAGTTGTGTTCTCTGATATATTTCCATGGTGCCACAGTCAACTGAGCTTTAAGCTGCTTTGGCAGTGGGGCATCCATGAGTTTGTACCACCAACTAGGAATTTCTAGTACCATTACATATGCCTGGGATGAAAGTTAAATCCCTTCTTCCATGGGATCACTGATTCCTTTGTTGCATTCAGAGCTGTGTAGCATTCATCTGCGAATTCCCAGTGACCTCTACATGTCCCACCAAAATGTCACACTGTAGGAGTTTTCTTGCTGTGAGAAGCCCAGAGGCAAATTTCAACACTCCAATTAACCATTAAAAAAATACTCTTGGAGAAAACATGCTGCTGAATAAGCAAAGCCTGTCTAAAATGAACCATGCACCTTCCAGGGTGATGCAGATGAGATGGCTTTGTTCCTACTCAGCCACTCTAAGTGGTGGAACAGAGGTAGATCCTTATCACTTCCTGAGCACTGGTGTTCTGTCAGATTTTTGTCATTTGCTTGCTTTTACTAGGCAGGAGAGACATGCAACAGAAGATTATGAAGTTTGAGCGTCACTGAGCAAATTCTCAACTAGTTTCACTATTCATTTACAATGCTTTATGTTTGCAGCTATCTGATGTTCAAGGAACAGCAGAGTGAGAAGAAAATGGCTTTTAATTATAGATGTAGCTAAAAACAGTTTAATACCTTTGGAAGTTTATTCAACAAAAGCCAGAATTTGAGCTTAAATTTTATTTGAGGAACATGGAGTTGACATCCTATCCTAAAACAGGAAAGAATGCCGACAAAATCTGATCTTACTTCTTTCCAAAATAATGCTAAAATCAGGCTACTTAGTGTCTGCCTCTTCCATGCAGAACCACTAATAATTTGTTTCCTTTTATGAATGCTGAAAAAAAAATAATCCCCTTAAGCAAGAGTGTTATACAATGCACACACTTTACGTACTACAGAGAAACTTCAAATCCTTTTTCATATGTAATTTTTGTATGTTTAAAATCAATTTAAGTTTAAAAGCATTTACAATTTTAAGAGAAATCCATAACTAATACATATAGACCTTGTTTTGATATTTGACTAGAAAGGACATACAACATACTACAATTTCAATGTACTGCAACCATATTGATGGAAAAATATACTAATTGTACTGCTTTGGAAATTAGAAAAATGTGCCAGATACTGTATCTTATCAGTATGGCAGTACCTGATCACAGTGCACCACTACAGTAATTCTTTTCATTGGAAGATGTCACAAGCATATTTACAAAAAAACCCAAAAAACCAGCTGTTATGTCTGTAAATGTCAGAGAAAAAGTTGTGTATGGAAGTTAACACATCTAAATACGTAGCTTGTAATGATAGAGGATGTATTAAGCACTGCCAGTTGTGGTCTGCATTTGTTTCTGGGAAAACATTACACAAATGTTCCCTTAGCTGCTGAGATCACAAAACTACTAGTGGCAGGGCACAGGGTTTTTCAAATTTCCAGCTCTCCAAGCCATGCTTATTATAGAACTGCTACTATTTTATTCCTGATGCTATGACCAGACCATTCCTACATGGTCTAAATCAGACAGTGCCCAGCAGGCTCAGTAACTCAGGCCCAGTTTGCCCAGTTTAAATGTAGGGGCCCAAATGATGCTCAGAAGCTACAGAGACTAGCGCAGAAGCTAAAGTTGCCCCTAATCCTCTCTGCAATAATCAATAATGAGAGAAGTCCTTTCTGGAGAGCAAGACACATAACATTAAAGAAGGTCTTTGTGAGCGACTGAGTGACCATAGCCTTTTGAATTTGGAGTTCAGACAGACAAGCTTCAGGGGAGACAAGAAAGAGCCCATCAGTGACAGGATTTCCTGGACTTCTGGCATTGCTACTTCTACAGAAGATAAACAAAAACTCATTATGTTTTGATAACTCATTATGTTGTTCAAAGAGCTGACAGAGATCAGTGAGTTATAAAAAGCAAAATGAACAATGAAATTACATTCTCAGACTATGTTTATGTATCCCTTTCAAGGATCTGCCTATTACAAAAATGTCTTTCTGATGCTACTAACTTTTGGCGACCCATAGACAGCTGGACCTTAATCCCAGCATCTTGATTCTAGGGAGACAAAATTTAATCAAATGAATATATTTTAAACAAACCCACAAAAATAACAATAAAAAGGCATATATTGAAGAGAAAATCCAGGTTAAATAAACATGGGCAATGTGTTCAGATTATGTGAACACCATTTGAAACAAAGCAAACTCAAACATTTTTAAAAAGCCAAACACATTCTCCACTGAACAGGTAATATGGAATTTTCACCAAGTTAAAAACACAGAGACATTTGAGTTACAAATTTTACTGCAATGAACTTTGCCATTGGTTTCTTTTTTGAGATATGAGGAATGACTGACTGCTAACAGAAAGAAAACTGTTCTAGTTGAGAACTCATGATGTACACAGGACTATGCAGAAAATAATGGGAGACAGATGCACAGTGCTTCATGAGGGCTGCATGAATTACCATGCTGAAGAATTCAAGCAACTTTTCTTCCCCTCTCAAAAATATCACATGAAATGTGTTTGTACTCAACTTCCTTATTAACAAAAGGTATTTTGCAACTAAGTAGCTCCTATTATCATTTATCTTCATTTTCCTAGTTCATCTTCTAATAAAATCCCTACCAAAATCCATATAAAAATGTATAAAGTTAAAAATTTTCTTTCACTATTGCTTTTATTCTAAACCTAGCTTTTTCAAAATCAGTAAATTAGTTTTTTCATCATAAATTATATTTCCTATCTTTGTGGTTAGCTGATCCAGGTTTTGGAAGGAAGTTAGCAAAGTCTCATAAAACGCTAAGGCTTATAAGACTTTGCCTTGATATTAAAATGACCTTTTTAAAAAAAAGCAAGATGATATGCCTCCTTATATTAAAATATATTATTTTTTTATTATGATTAACACGATCCCTGTACATGCCATTAACATGATCCCTGAACATAAGAATTTTGGCTCCAAGGGACAGATAAGGAAGACTCAAAAAGACTTCAAACTGAAGATTCACTAACTGACTTCATACTCAGAGTGTGCTTCCAATAGCATGTGTACTAGAAACATGGAAAAAACCCCACCTAGATATAAATCTTGTGGAAAAAACTGAGATTTACATCCAATTTTTTTTTCAACAGAGACTTGTCTTTATAAGCCAAAAGTCTGTGTCCTGAACTGAGACACATATTAAGTGCACAAATCACCTAATCATGTCCAACTTAAACCATCCTTACAGGAGTTCTCCGAATTGGTACATTCCTAATAAAAGTGGCTAATGGTTCTCTGTGTATATGTGTGATTATAGTAATGCTGTTGTAGCTAGATAGGTTTAAAGGTATAAATAAGGCAAAGAAATATTACCCTTCTTACATGCAATACCAGGGGATTGGATTTCTGTGTCCAGGAGGAGGCTGTTTATTATACAGAGTGATTTCTTTCTGTATTTCAGTTTTATTGCTTAACACACAGCACAGTGACTAATAAACTTAGGTATATATACACTAGTGGTTAGTAGCCCTCAACAGAAATATTTATAATCAAATATGTTCTTATAAGGAGTAAATCACTTTTCCTTTACTTTTCACTGAAGATTAGCAGATGCTTCCTAGGAACAATGCACTTACAATTTTATTTCCCCTGTATATGAACACTAGTATTAAAAAAACCCAGAACAACCACCACACCAGTTACCAGAAGAAAGGCAAACAGGTGGTTTTAGTGAGTTTCCAATTAGGAGAATCGAGCTATACCTATTTCTATTAGCAAGAGTTAAAAACAAACCTGAGAAAAATCCATGTTTTCAGCTGTATATGCAGTAAAGCTCCTGCCTAGAGTGGGTGCCTCTTTTACCATCTATAGCATTTGCATTTCATAGCTAAAAAATACTCTTTTGAACTGGAGGTAAAGACAAAGACTGGGCTCTACGTACCTTCACAAATTCTTTTCATAAAATGTAGTTGTATTTTCTGTCACAAAACTGTGCTCTTGAGAAAGTAATCTCTGTAAGGTGTGGAATGGGAATACTGTAATTTGTAGAAATGAGCACTGGGATTCACTTGTAGGCTGCCTTTTAAAACAGTAATATGAAACTGTTTTTCCTAACTGATTATAACCTGAACCTGCTTTTAGCCTTCAAAGGTATGACCACCATATGTTAACAGGATATTAGCAGGAGAGTATTTGGGGCCTAATGTAATGACCTCCCTGTGATCCTTTATCAGAGAATCTAAGATTACCTGCAGATTGTCCAAGATGATGCGGAGTGACTGAACTTGACGTCGGACTGCTCCGGAGAACCTTTCGTAAGTTGATGCATCATATTCACTCATCTGAATCTCTTTCAATCTAAAGGAGAGAACAAGGAGCTAAGAACAGTTTAAGAAACAAGCATATCTTTCCACTTACTTATGCAAACCAGAAGTTTATTTACTTCATAACAGGGAAATTTTGACTGCAACAAGCACACAGAAGAGACGAATCAGAAGTGGAAGCTGCTCTTGTGAATTTTTGATAACGCAGACGTTCATCAATGTCTACAGAGACTGTAGAACATTAAAACTTATTAAAGTTACTAATCTATGACTCTCTCCTAATCTGCTTTAAAGTTTGAGAAGTAAATCAGAGGTTCTGAAAAATATGATCAAATCTGAAAGGTTTTGTTGGCTCAGGTGTTGCTATCTGTACTTAAAAGGATAATGAGTGTCTATTCATTACTTCACTGTCAGAGTATTTTAAACATATCCTGATTCATGCTTCAACACACAGGTTAAGTAAAGTCACACTATAAAATCTGTTCTTGAAGACCTACAAATAGTAACTGTCTCAAATACTTATCTCTGTGCTTCATTAAATGAAGAAACCTTGAAGGAAAGAAGTTTTAAATGAACATTAACAAAGATATGCTCCGCCACAGAAAATGAGTCATGCACTATCTTGTCCAGAGGCCTATAACAGAGAGCACACCTGCACCATGAAAACAGATACCTGCTCTCTTTATAAGCAAAGATGTGTCCATTTCAAGTTCCATATCACCTTTTAAACAACATGACTTGGCAGAACAGGTGAAATTCACCATTGGAATGTAATTACAGAGGTCCAACAGTGAAGAATGAGCTAGGGGACAGGCAGACATGCCAGGAGTGCCCACTGTTCAGTATTTGCCATTACCCAACATCACACAGAGAGGCAGCAGTTGCACACCTGCCCACTCCACCCGCCAGCATGCGGCTGGGTTCAGTACTGAGCTAAAACATATTGCCCTACCTGTGCCCAGCCCATTTCAAACAAGCACTTTGTAACAGCATAATCTCACTCACAATGTTGAAAAAATACTGCGTTTTTAACTGAACTGAATGGATAGTAAAGTATGTATAGGCTAATTTTATTTCTGACAGCAAATTTTGTAACACTATCACAAGGTAATTGCCTGGAACATGAAGTATACCCTAGAACTGCTGTTTAGACCAACCCTTTGGAGATAATATTAAAATCAAACATCAAGTCTTTGTTGTCTCTATCATGATGTCTTTTTCTATTTCAAGTTTTGCATACACATAGTCATTATGGCCAACTCTTATTCATTAGAGGTAGGAAAAAGTAACTTTCAGTGATGCACATTTAATTTCATGAATCCTACCAACAGAGTTCAGTATCTTCAGAACCATAAAATAAACATATTGTTTCAAACAAAAAGAACCTCACATGCTGTTTTACTTTGTTGCACTCTACATTCATCCAAAGTGAAAGGCAGTTCAGAAAAAAACCATGAAAAGTACTTCATCTATTCCAGAGTATTAGTTAATTTCATTTTTGTCAAATAGGGCAATTAAAAATGTTTACCACTAGAAATACTATCTAGCCAGGAAAGCATCAATAACATTTATATGAAATTTCTCCTTTCCAGATAGTCCTGTATAAACAAAGCAGTGACATCTGCTGTTTCCCTTTTTTTTTTTTTTTGGGTCAGTCTGAGGACTCCAACCGCCCTATTCTTATCTGTTCGTTCCCACAACTATACAAGGGGTACAGAATAATGATATAAGTCAAATGTGGTGTCATAATAGGTTACATTTGCAGCTGGTATGTGCCAGGCTGCTTGGGTTTTGCAGGACAGGAATTGTTACCTCATGTACAGATACCCAGATTTTACAGGGCATAGCTGCACTGTTGCCACAGCATGTAGCATTAGCCAGGAATTTCCCCTTTTCTCTATCTAGTAAATCACACACAGGCAGTAGGAACTCATCAAAGCATGCCAGGTGTGTATATGTATATATGCACAGACAGATATACAGTATCCAAGATCATACATATCCATTGTTTCTATTATGAAGCAGCTCAGAAGCAAATTGAAAAGGTTGGTTTTTTTTTTGTTTGGTT